>CAUYPK010128781.1:0-86713 GCA_963574355.1 Loris lydekkerianus
CTGCAGCTGGGAAGGGCTTCAGGGAGCTTCCAACCAGCACAGAAGGCGAAAGAGGAGCAGGTGTGTCACATAATGAGAACCAGAGTGAAGGAGAGAGGCGTCACCCTGGGTAGAGTGCCGTGGCGTCACAGCTCCCAGCAACCTCAAACTCTTGGGCTTAAGTGATTCTCTTGCCTCAGCCTCCCAAGTAGCTAGGACTTACAGGCACTCACCACAGTTCCCGGCTATTTTTTATTGCAGTTGTCTTTATTGTTTAGTTGGCCCAGGCCGAGTTCAAACCTGCCACCCTCAGTGTATGTGGCTGGCGCCATAACCACTGTGCTACAGGTGCCGAGCCAAGGGGTGGGGGTGGCTCTTTTAAACAACCAGCTCTCAGGTGACCTAATAAAGCGAGAACTCGCTCATTACCAGGAGGAGGGCACCAACCCATTCAAGAGGGGCCCCAGGTGCCTTCCACCAGGACACACCTCTAAACTTGGGAATCAAATTTCAACAGGAGCCTGTGGCTCAAAGGAGTAGGGCGTGAGCCCCATATGCTGGAGGTGGCGGGTTCAAACCCAGCCCCAGCCAAAAAAGAAAGAAAGGAGACTTGGAGGGGACAAACACAGAAACTCTGTGATTCACTCTCTGAGCCTCTGGGCATATTTTTTCCACCTAGGACAGGAAAGGCCTCCCCAGACCTTTAAATCTCCATTTACAGACCTTTTTGCCTCTAAGAACCCCTTCTCAATCAACCTTACTCAGTTTTAATTGTCCCGTTAAAGCATTTATTTCCCTACTTATATAAATTCAGAGGGTGCCCCCTAAAATATATGCACATTTTAAGAAAGGAAAAGAATTGTATTGAATTTGTAATGCTGAAGTCACGTTTGACCTCTGCAATTACAGCAGATGCTCAAATGCGACTTGTATTCATCTTTTGTTTTTGGTCTATATTAAGAATTACAATTAGTGCCTGTATATTTTCTGTTCTGTTTAGCAACAATATTTATTGGATTTTACACTTTGTTGATCTGTGCTGATATATCCTTAAGGAATTTAAAACCTAGATGTAGAGACAAGATTTATACATATCAAGAACTCAAACAACCAGCTACACAGGAGAAATTTACATCCCAGGAGATGATTATATAAATATGTTTATGATTTTCAGAGAACGGTTTCTCTCTCAAAAGCATTACACTGGCTGACCACTCAACAACCCAAATTATGAAGTACAATTAGTGGAGGCAAAACATTATGCAATGACTTCAAAAATGGATATGCTTCATTTACCGTGCCTAAATGTATTTAAATCAAAAAAGAATACATTTCAACTAGTGTTTCGTAACCACTTGAATAACATCATTATTCAAGGAAGTTAGAAAAGTACAGAGACACTTCAAAAATTATGTCCCCATGTGATGTCAGTTGAAAAGCCAGTTAGACAACTTCACTTCCAGACAGGCGTGCTGGCTTGAAAAGGGTAAGCTCCAGCCAGATGCTCACACAGAGTGACTTGGGGATGTGCTTGTTGCTTTATGTTAGGGAGACTGGCATTGCAGATAGATTAGATTCTGTGCACACCAAGCATACTTTAGAATTGCAATTTGGTGGACACAAATTCAAGGGGAATGTGAAATGTGGCAAAGAAGATACCCAGTCCGTTTTTCACTCTAGGAAGGCAGAATGTGTAATGATTAAGGATATAAGCTTGTGAGTCTAACGAACTGACTTGGTATCCAATCTCCACCAACTTTTAAGCTGTGTCATCGGCTTCCTCATCCGTAACACAGAGATAATGCAAGTTTTACTAAGTGAAATGAATTAAAACATGTTAGACACTTGGTATCTGGCCTATTGTAAATGCTCCATCAATGTAAGCTTTTTGTTTTCACTAAAGGCCATTTGAACTGTTTCTTAATTAAAAGACGCACCAGGCTCCACAGAGCAGTGGTCTCTTAACCCTTTGCCTAAGGAACATATCAAGTTGTATAAACCAGCTGCAGTGATTTTCAACCGGTGTGCTGTGGCACACTGGTGCGTTGTAAAAGGTTTTTAGATGTGCCATGAAATTTTTTAAAGGCCATTAATTAAATTATTTTTGAAAGAAATTCAAATCACAGTAAGCATATTCTTCTTTTTACTCTTTTTTTTTTAAATCAACATAATTTAAGTATGCTATGGAGATTTAACTATAGGTTCAAGTGTGCGTGAGATAAAAAATGGTTGAAAGACACTGAACTAGAGAAAAGAAAGGGTGGGGAATGGCAGAACCTATGTGACTAAGTCTTTCTGTAATATTTCTGCCCAGTATGGTCGATCTTGTGTGATCGACCATAGTGTGATCTACTTGTGTGTGTGATCACTTGTGTGATCGACCATAGTGTGATCTACTTGTGTGTGTGATCACTTGTGTGATCGACCATAGTGTGATCTACTTGTGTGATCGATCTTGTGTGATCGACCATAGTGTGATCTACTTGTGTGTGTGATCACTTGTGTGATCTACAACCACCCAAGTTTCAAGGCAAATTACCTCCAGAGTAGAGATAATAAGCCATGGTCATTTAGTCCATGTTTTCAATTTCAACAGACACAGTACACAGAGTTACTATATCTCTTTAGATCCAGGGAGACTGAAGAGGGGAACAGCCTCCCGGGGAGATGAGGAAAGGTGCCACCTTATCTGAATCAATCCTCTGGCCTATGGCCCGTCTGTGCCCTTTTGACATTTCAGGTAACCACTTTGGGGACAGTGGTAAGACATTTAAAGTCTGAGTAATCTTTGTGCCCTAGTAATCCTGGTCTTCTACCACAGAAGCCTGGTAGAAATCTACTGAAATCTTTGCTCAATTTTCACAATGTTTCCCTTCCCCACTGGACTAAAACCTGAGGGCAGAAACTTGTCTACCTTGTATTTTTACATTTCCCCCATACCAAGCACTGTGCTTAGAACGTACTAGTGCTCAGCACATAGTTTGGTTTTTACTGCTAAATTGGATCTTAGAAACTTGTCATCAAGAATCTAGTTTGATTCAGCTCTGCATGGGTGGCCATGCATTTCTAACACTTATTTTGGAAGTGCAGGAAGACAAACTGGGAACATACAAAGCATTTGGAAAAATCGTCCAGGTCTTGGAATCTCATCGAGGATTCTAATCCCTAAAGCCTTGTGTGTCACCAGCTTCTCGCTAATCACCACTGTACCATAGGAAGAGGGTGTGACTCCATTTGCCTGTTGGCAGATGGCATAGCAGTTTTGAAATTCATTTAAGTGTGTCATCATGAGAAATACCAGAAGGACATTTATATCCTCCCAGACCCTTGTTTTCAGCGAGGCTGCAGCCAACTACCACCACCGTGACACCAATCTAATATATTCAGTAATAAGGGGTGTAGCAGTTTTCTAGGGTGAGTTCCAATGGCTCTTTAGATGCTAACATAACTGCTCTGCCTTCTGACTTTAGATTGAGCTTTAAGAATGAAAACCAGAAAAGCTAAGTGGTTATAGGAACACACCTCTAGTCCTTCTGACCTAACCAGAATTTCTGATCTTCAATCAGTCCCCACTTAAACCTCAAAGCATTCAGTGCCTGATTTGCGAAAAAGACATAGATTTGACAACTGGAAAAATCTTGTCAGGCCTGGAAAAACCAGACTATTGGCATTTTAAAAATCTTTTCCATGTGTAGACTATTTTGGAATTTAGAAGTTTGTTGCATGTGCTTTTAATCACATGTAACTCAGTCTTTGGGGCTGATTAGTTGTGTACTTCTCAAGATTGGTGGAACTGTAGAATTTTGGACTTTTAGACACATTGCAAGTTTCTCATGTAGATAGGGAAACTGAAGCTGGAGGGAGAGGGGACAGAACCATGGTCCCCTGTTTGTCCTGTTAGAGCCAAGACAAGCCTCCAGATATTCCCACTCTTCTTTTCTATTCACTTGTTCTCTGCTCTGCTCCAAGTGGCCATCTCATCCCTATAGAAGATTAGTGTTCAGCTTGCAGGGGCTCATATCCAAAAGCACTGGGGTTCTAGTGAATGAGCAACTCTTTCTTTCTTTCTCCTTCCTTCCTTCCTTCCTTCCTTCCTTCCTTCCTTCCTTCCTTCCTTCCTTCCTTCCTTCCTTCTTTCCTTCCTTCCTTCTTTCCTCCCTCCCTCCTTCTCGTCCTTCCTTTTTTTGAGACAGAGTCTCACCATGTCACCCTCTGTAGAGTGTTGTGGTGTCACAGCTCACAGCAACCTCAAACTCTCAGGCTTAAGCAATTCTCTTGCTTCAGCCTCTCAAGTAGCTGGACTACAGGTGCATGCTACAATGCCTGGCTATTTTTTTGATGTAGTTGTCATTGTTGTTTAGCAGGCCTGGTCTGGGTTCAAACCTGCCAGCCTCAGTGCATGTGCCTGGTGCCCTAGTCACTGAGCTACAGGTGCCGAGCCCAACTCTCTATTTCTTAAAGTGAAGCCGTAAAAAGTTTTCTTGTCCTTTAAGGCAGTGATCCTCAATTGTTTTGGCACCAAGAATTGGTTTCATGGGAGACAGCTTTTCCATAGGTAGGAAGGGGTTAGGAGCAGCTGTAAATACAAAAGAAGCTTGGCTTGCTCACTGCAGCTCACCTCCTTCTGTGTGTGGTGATTCTTAACAGGCCACCAACCAGTACTGGTCCATGGTGGCCTGCAGATGGGGCCTATAGGTCTAATGAGATTAGTTTCTTGCCAAAGAACACAGCCACTTCCCCTCTTCCCCAGATGTAGAAAAACAGAAGCCCGTGGCTACACCAAGACCCACTGGTATCGCTAGCTGGGAAGAGTACAGCACTACAGCTGCTACCATGCTGGGCACAGGTTAGGGTTGGGTATCCTAGCTGGTATATTGGCACTCTGGTAACTACTTAGTGGTCTTTAGCTCTGCTTGGTGATTACTCTCAAGTAGATTTCAAAATAGGCCCCCAGTTAAGGATTTGACCATTTAAGGACTGAACATGTCAGTTCAAGGAACCTAAAAGCTTTTTTTTTTTTTTTTTTAGAGACAGAGTCTCACTTTATTGCCCTCTGTAGAGTGCTGTGCCATCACAGTTTACAGCAACCTCTAGCTCTTGGGCTTAGGTGATTCTCTTACCTTAGCCTCCCAAGTAAGCTGGGACTACAGGCACCCGCCACAATGCCCAGCTATTTTTTGGTTGCAGTTTGGCTAGGCTGGGTTTGAACCCACCACTGTGGTATATGGGGCCAGCACCCTACTCAATGAGCCACAGGCGCTGCCCCTAAGAACCTTTCAAAGTCATGCCATTGTCTTTGTGTGTCTTTTCTTTTTGGCTGCCTAAATAAAATATGTTTAGCACATCATATTATTATTATTATTTTTTTGTTGTTGTTGTTTTTGATCAGGGCTGGGCTTGAACCCACCACCTCCGGTATATGGGGCCAACACCCTACTCCTCTGAGCCACAGGCGCCACCACACATCGTATTCTTTATTCCACTCTCTCTCCTAACGATTCATTTATCTTATAGTTTAACAACTGACCTTTTAAACTTTTACCAGCCCTACTTTCACCCAAAGATTGCAACACATGGACTGTTTGACTTCCTCTTGGCATAATCTTTCTTCTCATTTTGCTTTCCAACCTTGGACATACTCTGATTATACAGGGAAGCCCACAGGTCAGTGTTAGAGTTGCTTCTTAATTTCAGACAAAGAGGAGTCTTTACTCTGCCATGCTTCTGATACCTGTGGTACAACTTTGTGAATAGCTCTTAAAATGCTATTAGAACTCATCCTAGAAAATTACTACACACCTTGTTTCTGAATATCACTATGGTCACCTTCGAGGTACTCCCCTTGGGAAGCTGTGCACCAACACCAGTGTACCTTTCAAAGCAATTTTGGAACTCTTTTTTGGGAGTGGCCATCGGAGCTATCATTGAAAGAGGTCTAACAGTTATGTTCACAAACTCATCCTAGAAAAAGTACTTTGAAGGTGGACTCGGTGCTGGCATCAGTGCATAGCTTCCCAAGGAGAGTACCTCGAAAGTGACCATAGTGATGTTCAGCAATGATATATGTGCTAAACACATATATCTCACTCTTTTTTAGAATGAGTTCACAAACTTAATTGTACAACCTTATTCATAGATTATTAAATGATAGAGCAACTTTTCATTCACTATCAGGGTGGTGATAAGGGTCAATGAGAGGGTTAGCATCTTGGCACCAAAGCTGACTGCAGGGTTTATAAAAAATAACCTGTTATTTTATTCATTAACCAGATATTAATAAGATGTCTAACTGGACTCAAAGTATTTTACCAGATTCCAGGGTTACAACAAGGAAGGAGATACCTCTTCTTCCCATAAGAAAGTCTAAAGAAGCATGAAGAACTATTACATGTATAACTTGATGTTATAAAATATTAAGTAAGTACGCCAAACCCTACATAACAGGCATTATGGGAGTCCTAGAAAGTGATGTGTAACTCCACAGGGGAGGAGCAAAGAGGCCAGAAAAGGCTTTGTGGAGGAGATGATCCCCAAGCTGTGTATTAAAGGGTAAAAAAGAGCTAAGCAGTGTTCTTGCTTCTGTTTTGTGGAGTAAGGGCGGCAATGCAGAGAAGAAAAAGGGAAGCACATTGAAGGCAAAAGAGAGGGCACGTACAAAGACAGAGATCCCAAAAGTACCATGGAGGTGAAAGCAACTAAATTACTTAGTGTTTTGAAGCCAAAAGTGTGAGATAGTTTAAAGGATGAAACTGGATACAGAGGCAGGAGCTGCCTCGTGGATAGACAGAACTTCGATTTTCTTGGTGATGGGTTTTGAGATTTAATAACACAGTTGGCTTAACGTTTTTAATATATCCTTTTTTGTGGCTATGTAAAAGAGAGATTTAAAGAAGATAAGATAAGAAGAAGGGAACCCGTGGAGAGACTATCCCGGGTAGAAAGTCAGAAAGACATTATGAGACCCTGGACCAATGACAGCAAAGCTGGAGAGGCAGAGAAGAATTCAAGAAATATTTAGGCATGAGAATTGACACAGCTTTATTAGAATTGACACGAGATGGGAAGGATTGGAGGAGAAGGAGAAGCCAAAAATAACTTGAGGGCTGGTTGGCATAACCGACTAAAAGAGATTAGAGTACAAGAGAAAATGAATTTTGTTCACGCTGTGTTGAGTCAACATTCAGTTGGAGTGTTCATGTGGTCACGTCCATCAAGCATTTTACAAGTATCATCCAAGTGTTAATTTCTGGGAAGAGGTCTGGACTAATGGTACAGATTTGGGAGGTGTAAACAACATATATGTTAGTTTGAAAAATTCGAGTTGATGATCACCTAAGCTGAGTTCACAAAGTTAATGTTAGAAGAATCACAGACTCATGGGTGGTACTCTTAGGAACCCCAACATTTAAAGGGAAAGTGAAAAATGAACAGCCCATGAATAAATAGAGTAGAAAAATGAAGACGTCCAGGAGACATTCACAGAAGCTCAAGGAGTAGCAAGTTATGAGAAAGAAGAGACATCTTCAGGGTCAAAAGAAGCAGATCAGGAGTTGGGGATTAATGCAGATTCATTGGATTTGACAAGTCAACGGTCACTTGTTCACCATAATGAGAGCAGTTTCAGTGAAGGACAGGTTTGGGGACATTGAGTTAGGGGCCAGAGTCTGACAGCAATAGTAGGTAACACTGTCTATGATTAGTCAATAGTAGGTAATGCTGTCTACGATTAGTTGATAGTAGGTAATGCTATCTACAATTAGTCTATAGTAGGTAATGCTGTCTATGATTAGTCGATAGTGGGTAATGCTATCTATGATTAGCCTATAGTAGGTAATGCTGTCTATGATTAGTCGATACTATGGTGAATAGTAGATGGAGAAATAGAAGTGATTCCTTTATTATTTCAAGAAGTTAGCTTGAGAAGCAGGTGAGAGTGAGTGGAGGGAGTCTAGGGAAGGAATTTTAGGATGAGAGAAGCTTGAGTGTATTCACTGACTGGGGAGACCTCTCAAAACAGAAAAATCTTCAGCATAGAAAAAAGAGAGGGTATGGTAGACAGAGGATCCAGAGGCAGAAAAGGATTGAGTTAAGTGTAGAAATAAAGAGGCTGGCCTTCAAAAGTAGAAGGCACTGTGACTGGAGGAAAGGAGACTTGAATGGATATGGAGGAGGATAAATTTTCAGGTAGAGTTGTGGTTCTCAATGTGTGGGTCACAACCCCTGTGAGGGTCGAACGACCATTTCACAGGGGTCGCCTAAGACCATCCTGCATATCATATTTTATATTATGATTCATAACAGTAGCAAAATTACAGTTATGAAGTAGTAACGAAAATAATTTTATGGTTGGGGGTCACCACACCATGAGGAACTATATTAAAGGGTCACGGCATTAGGAAGGATGAGAACCACTGAGGTAGACGGATGGCAAGTCAAAAGGAATGATAGGGGATGTTTCTTGTGTTTGTAACTGCCAGCATGAATCCTGCCTCCCCAGGGTAGAAACCGGAACTCATTCTCCCGGCATCCCTTGCTACTGCGATGTGGACATGTGATCCAGTTTCCATCATTCAGATGCTTCTGCATGAGATGCTGACTTGGAAGAAAGCAATGTGAGAAGGCAGACATGTACAGACTCTATATTTTGGCACGTGGAGTGGACAAGTGTTAATCTCTTTAGACACCGTAGGAGTTAAGCATTGTGAATGCATGGTGCTAGCAGAGGCTCAGGTTCTGGCAATGATAATTTCTCCACAATGACAGTTTCTTCAGCCTCCTGGCATGGTTGGAGCAGAGTAGCTTCGGTGCTGACTTCCTGGCCCTCTCTTTGAGACTTCTTTAACAAATATGGCATTCAACAAGTAGACTGGATTCTGTTGTGTGTTACCAAACAGACAAAAAAACAAAAAAGAAATCAAAGCCTGACTGATACAGCGACCACATGGAAAGGCAGCCATTTTTCACAAGATGGAGCAAGGTCATCTAGGGCAATTGAGAGACAAGGGCCGTGAAGAGGGCAATTATGATTGAGAGGAGTTGAGGAGACCATGAGGGGAGGAAACTGACCAGAGATGATTGAAGAATTAATGGGAAACCTGAGGGTCACACGGAAGTTAGAACCCAAAATAGCAGTCTTTATCTAGTTTTCTCTTTCCAAAAGAATTAGGAAGGGGGAGTAAGGAAATTGGAAGAGGCAGTCAGAAGTCAACCAGAGAGTTCTATGCTGAGGAGAAAAGAAGGAAAGGTCCCAGGTAGCTGATAAGACAATAAAATGAAAGGAACCCAAGGGAATAAAAGTTCCTTTTGAGCAAAAAAGTGCAGTGAGAACACTGGGAGAATGGGAGGTTGTCTCTAGACATTGCAATGTTCAAATATTAGACTTTAGAGAGTGGGAAGAGCCAGGTCATAGAGAGATCCAAGGGGGTAAAGTACATCTTGGCAGTTAGAAAGCCCCAGGAACCTGGAAGCTGTGCTATAGCATCTACACAGATGGTGACTTTTCCTGGGATGGTGGCAAGATTTAGATAGCAGAGGAAGACTTTGTGTCAGATCCCAAAGGCTGTGAATGAGAGGCAGCATGGAGCTGAATGATGGCCTCAAACACCCCACGGAAGAAGCTTTAATACACGAGTTAAATACTAACAGACTAGAAGCAGCAGCAATTCCTAGAGGGTAAAAATATTTAGAAAGGTGACATCCAGCGCTAAGTATGATGAAACCCCATACAGCTAAAATGATGAAACGGGCCAGGAGAAGATGAAGGGGGCAGTGAGGTCCTTGTCCTTCCTTCATTTGGTAAGTGACAATTGCCACAAGGAGAGAAGAAAGGCTTACAAAGAGCAACAACTGTTCTCAAGACTCCAATGTCCCAACATTGTCCAAAGTATTTCCAGAGCCAATACTAACTAATCCAGCTCTGCATGAGACTTCCTCAGATACTTAAAGATGTTTTTACATATGGCCAAGCCTTCTTTTGTTAAGACTAAACACCCTCATTTCCTTTAGCTATCCCTCCCACTTCACTTGTTCCTTCTTTTCTACACTTGGTTGTGACTGATGACATCTTAAAACCTGGCAGTGGAAGGGAGGGGGAGGAAGGGGGAATAGTGGGTCCATACCTACGGTGCATCTTGGAAGGGTACAAGTGAAATTTACTAAGTGTAGAGTATAAGTATAATGAACACAATAATTAAGAAAATGCCATAAAGGCTATGTTAACCAGTTTGGTGAAAACATTTCAAACTATATATAAAACCAGCACATTGTATCTCATGATTGCATTATTGTACACAGCTATGATTTAATTAAAAAAAAATAAAAAATAAAAATAAATCTGGCAGTCAAAGTCAAGGAGAATTGTCTAAAAGCAATAAGACCCAAGGGGAATGTGGTGGTGTATCTAACCTTCCTTTTCTATACCTGAAATTGCCTTGGTTGAGCCAAGGAAGATCCTGATATTACTTTCTGGGTGGCACCCCCCTTTTTTTTCTGTTGCCTTCAGATGTACTTGTGCTGGAATAAAAACCAGGTTATTGACACCCAGGAGAACAATATGGGTATTGATGAGGAAGATGATAATGAAGCTGAAAGCAAATCCACACCAGGTCAACAGGTTATCTTGTGGAACCAGCATTAGTGCTCATGAGGTGGGTAATGAGTAGGGGTTTCGTTTTGTCTTGGTTTTGTTTTTGTATTTAATCTAAACCTTATATATACCTATGAAGAATGTTTGACTTGCTCAGGGACCAGCTATTCTAATGCCCAAGTTACTTCCTGGTTTAGATCAGGTATCACAAGCTAAGCATGTTAATGTGACTTCCAGGGAGGTCTGACTTACTCCTGTCTAATGGCTTAGTACTGGGAGATTCTGTCTGACTCAGACCCAGACACACAGCAGAAAGAGGTTGTACAACCTGTATGGCATTCTGTTGTCTGTTGAATTATACCTTTAGGCTTCATAAAAAATAAAATCAATAAAAAATGTACTTTGAATTCACTGATAGTTACAAGTTGACATTTGTTTAAGGCAAATTGATCACCTCTTTTTCTGAAAAACAACCCAAATTATTATGTATCAGACCATACTTCGTGTACTCAGAAGACCAGCTAAAGCAAGGTAAATAAAAGTTAATAATAAACAGAAGAGTGCATAGTTTTGGGAATGTGACTGGTGGGGCATTCAAAGATCTGGTGGGGCCATTTCTCATTAGTGTCTCCACTAGTTAACTTAAACATGAAAAATGAAATTATTTAGAAATTATGAACTAATGAGAGATCATTTGTAGTATTGGAAAGTACAGGAATGCCGAAGAAAATAATTAAAAGACATAGAAAACCACAAAGAACTTTGGATAAGACGTTCTCAAATGTGTAGTTTAAAATAAGCAAAGATAACTTGAGATCATTATGTCCACAGGGATTGAAGAGGAAAGTAATATGTGCAAAGTTCAGTAGAGTGATACTTGGGAGATCGAGTCCCTAATGTCCACCAAGTTAGGGTGGGCAAACATTGCCCTTCTTGGTCTTTACTTTCTACATTTGTCAATTAAAGGGTTAGGAAGCATTATTTCTAATAACATGGCTCAAATATTCAAATGATTCCAGGAAGGACGGAAAGAAGAAAGGAAATAAGGAAGGAGGAAGAGGGGGAAGGTGGGAGAGAACAAGAGAGATCTCTGTAGAAAGCACCCTCATAGTAGATTAGTCCAATTTAACGAGTTGTGCAGACACTCCACAATATGCAGGAAAAAATGTCATCCTAGGGCACAGGAGAATAAATTATTACACAATCTTGAGCTTTTATGAACACGCTGTTTATATTCTAGAACGTCCTGAGCTGTGTAGTAGATTGCTACACTAAGCCCAGCCAAGACCAGCAGAATGGCCTACCACTCAAGCTGACCTCCTCACTCATGAGAAATATTAAAGTGTTATTGTTTGAAACCACTAAGTTTTGGGAGTATGTCATGCAGCAAAAGATAGGGGATATGAGCTGGAGAGATCAGATAGAGGGTTAAAAATTTCTAATTAAGAGAGTGCTTCTAAAATCCCAGAGCCTTAAAATTTTTACATGTTCAGCCTCATGGACAACCCTAACTGCCTCTGTGACTCTGGTCCCCAAGTTTTTATCCTTCTTTTATCATGAGGTATGGGAAGAAGGGGAATTATAATGTTAGGACAAATTTTGGTGCTTAGATTCGATTTTCTCCCAGGATGTTCCCTCTAATTGGGGGGAGCTGGTGTGGAGGTTTTCATCACAGACCTCAAAGAAGGTAACAGCAAGAGCTGATGTACAATATGGCCTCCTCACCGAGGGCCAAGAGTTGCTGAGTCCCCAGTCTTCTCTGCTGGTGTCTCACCATGTCAGTCTCTGTGATGTCAGACTCCACTGAACCTGGGATTTTTCTAGACCTCTGAGGCTGTTCTGTGCTTGGGCAAGTGTGATGGCTGAGTTAGATAACAGAGTCACAGGATTTCATAACACAATTTGACACAGGGTCACCCTGCTTGCTAAGAGGCCTCTTACACTCTAGAGGGAGATAATTTCACAAACTAACAAGGAAGTCAGGGATTCAAGCAAATAAAAGGAGAAATAATTATAGTGGCCACAGGCCAACTTATCTGTCTTCTGACTACAGTGGTTCCTGTAAGTCCAAATGACAAGATGATACCTTGGTGGTGGTAGGGTCCTCTACCTCTCTGGTGCTCTAAAGCCTGGGCCGTGGACTGATACTGGTCTATGGTCTGTTAGAAACCGGGTCCCACAGCATCATTGCCTGAACTCCATCCGCTGTCTCACCACCCCACCTCCCCCCCATCCATGGAAAAATTGTCTTCCATGAAACCAGTCCTTGGTGCCAAAAAAGTTGGGGACCACTGCTCTATCATGTTGACTTAAAACACACGAGCCCATGTCTATCTAGTGCTGATCCACAGAAGTTCTTCTCATCAGTGTCCTTTGCATTCTCTCCTTCCCCCATTCCTGCTACCCTAAGCTAAGCCCACAGTACCACTAGTTTTGAACTATTCCTTCTGCCTTCCCTCTTTCCTTATCCAGATGTTACCAGGTTAGTCTTCCTAAAACCCAGCACTCCCCACTAACAACTCACCAATCATTAATGAAGAAAAGTGTATGATTTTTCAGTCTTGCCTTCCTGGCTCACTTGAGTTCAGTCTCAAAGTGCCCCACTAGCCATATCGTCCCTTAACTCCTCTTCCTCACACTAGAAGCACAATTCTCTCTATAAGGTCATCTTTCTTACCTCCCAGCCTCTGCTCTTAGACTCTCCTTGCCAGAGCTCTCTTCCTTCTTATTTCTGCTCTAAGTTACACTCCCTCCTTTAAGGTCCATCTGAAATACTGTGTCCTCCATGAGAACTCTGCTGACCCCTCCAATTTGATGTCATCTATCTTCATCTGAATGTCCACAGCTTTGTTCCTATGGCCTGTATGGTATCTTTTTAATTAATTAATTAATTTTTTGAGACAGAGTCTCAAGCTGTCACGCTGGGTAGAGTGCTGTAGCATCACAGCTCACAGCAACCTCAAACTCTTAGGCTTAAGCGATTCTCTTGCCTCAGCCTCCCAAGTAGCTGGGACTACAGGTGCCCACCACAATACCCAGCTATTTTTTTTGTTGCAGTTGTCATTGTGGTTTAGCTGGCTCAGGCCGGGTTCGTGCCTGCCCACCTGCCTTGGTGTATGTGGCTGCTGCCCTACTCACTAAGCTACGGGCGGTGCCAGCCTCTGTGTCTCTATACCTCCCACCCCTTTATTAAAATCATTATAAATCTTTCTATTCATGACATTTCTCCCTTATAGATATTTGGCTCACTGCCATCAGGGTCTGTTTTCTTTCTTTTCCCTTAAGCAATAGCAAATGTTTCCTACATGTTCGACAAACAAGCAGAGCAATCACTCATTTTTCTCTCACTTTTATTAGTGCAAAAGACACATCTGTAGGTTTAAGACATGTCTGAGGAGGACAATGGGGAAAGAAGAAGAAGAAGAAAGAGACGGAGAAGCAGGAAGACAAGGAAGAGGAGAGACCCGTGTGCAGCTTCTCAACTCAAATATCCTGGAAGGAGCATCCTCAATTCCGTCTATATTTTTGGCTCTACCAACAAAAAGTTCCATTATAAAAATATATAATTCTTAGGGAAGACTATGAGGAGTTTAACAAAACAGAATTCCATCCCAACTACACCCTCTGTTAAGTCAGATCAACATAAATTGAAAATTCTCTTGTAAGCATTTTCAAACTACGCCAGGAGCCACAGCGAGGGAACGTCACATTTTTTGCCTTTATTTGTATATTCAGAAAATCATCTGTGTGAGTCCTCCCTTCATCAGGCATGAGGGGCATCTAAGAGAAATAAAATATATAAGTCTTGATCTAAAGTGATTTACAATCTAGTTGGGGAACCAAGAGCAATGAAACTGTTGAAGAATAATTCAAGATGGTATGTTGCTAAAATTGCAAGACCAGTCCTATAATATTGATTTCTTTATAAATAATCATTCTGGATCAGAGTTCTAGAAATGCTATATTTCAAAATGATAAATACTCAAATGGGTATCACTCCCATCTTAGGGATAAAAGATTTATAACATTGCATGTAATGAATGAATGATCATTTGAAAAATAATAAAACTTCAAGAGAAAATGAAAATAGAAGCATATGATTTTGGGTTCGGCCAATAACACAATCCCCTGAGTCACATAGCACCTCATCTCAGACCATGTAAGTACCCGGAGCCATTCCTGGGGTGAAGGTTACACCATGAACTATATTGATAATTTCTTTTCTTTCTTTCTTTTTTCTTTTTGAGATAGAGTCTCAAGCTGTCATTCTTGGTAGAGTGCTGTGGCTTCTCAGCTCACAGCAACCTCCAACTCTTGGGCTTAAGTGAGTCTCCTGCCTCAGCCTCCCAAGTAGCTGGGACTACAGGTACCCCCCACAACGCCTGGCAATTTTTTTTTTTTTTTGGTTGTAGTTGTCATCATTGTTGTTTGGCAGGCCTGGGCTGGATTCAAACCTGCCAGCTCCAGTGTATGTGGCTAGCCACTTGAGCTACAGGTACCGAGCTTATATTGATAATTTCTTAACCTACAAATACACTTAGGCTCAATTTCTAAAAATGAGCTCACCAGTCCATTCATAGAGACACTGGTTCTCTCTGGGACATCCCAAATTTAGATTCATTCATTTACTCAACAAACATGTATTAAATACTTGCTATCTAGACAGAAACAAATGAAGCCTTCCCAGAAACACCAATAAGCCAAGCAAGCTGAAACTTGTACGGGTGAATTACAAAGGATGCCACTGTCAACTGTATTTCGTGGAAGTGAAATAATGGACCATAACACAGCCTGTCTCAAAATTTTCATAGTTACCTTCATATAGCATGCAATGAACTCTGTTATGGGGATACAAATACAGCAAAGCTAAGTTCCAGCCTTCTTGATGCATATAGTCTAAAGGAGAAATGAGGGAGCATGAGGACGGTATTGTGTGGCAGAAAGAGCCCTAGACTGGATGTTGGAAGTCCCAAGTCCCAGCCCTGGTCCCACCATAGCCCAAGATCCTGTATAAACATAGGCAACTCATTGATTTGCCCTAGACCTGTGTCTTCATTCATCAATTAAGATCACAAAGGCCTGCTTCACTGATATGGTTTGGATGTCTGTCCCCTCCAAATCTCATGTTGAAATTTGATCCCCAGTGTTACAAGGTGGGGCCTCGTGGAAGGAGTTTGGGTCATGGGGATGGATCCCTCTTGAGTGGCTTGGTGTATTCTCTATACTAATGAGCAAATTCTCCCTCTAGGAGCTCACATGAGAGCTGGTTGATTAAAAGAGCCTGGCACCCCCTGTTCCCTCTCCCGTGAATATTGGGAGGCCTGAATGAATTACTAGCCTGAAAGAGCTTTGCCAAGATAACCCATACAGATTTTTGGTATCATTTATCATTTACAGCACTCTCAGAGGACTAGAAACTTTATCTGACCTTTACATGTTATCTAATCTTTGATGACATTTGTTGCCTTCTTGGAGTCTAACGAGGAAATGGCATTATTTTTAAAATGAATAAAATGTTATTCAGACAATTAAGGAAGGCTGCTCACCAGGTAGCAAAACTAACAATCAAATCTTTGCTTTTCAACCCAATATTGGACAGAAATTTCTCTTTTTCCATGAAAAACTGAAAAACTCTGCTGCTAGATACTTTCTTCCTCTCTCGTGTGAACCACTCACCACACAAGAAAGGAATATGGATTTGAGGCTTCACAAGAAAGCGTGAAAGGCAAAATGAAGTTCAGTTAAAAATATTACACATTTTTTTTAAAAAATTCCCTCCATTCTCTTTATTTTTCTGGTGTTGATTCTTCTATCCCTTTTCATTTCTCCCTTCTCTCTTTTTCCCTACACTTCCTCCCTTGATCAGAGTTTGACCTAAGGAAACCTTTGGAATGGATTGGTTGTTCCATCAATAACTGCTTATTGTACTTAAAAGGAGTCACAGCTTTGCCTTTGTTTTTTCCATGCAGGGCTCAAAAGCTTGATGTGTGACCTGCAGGTCCAAAACTGTAATCCAAGGATATGAGCCAAGACTAAGTGGGGGCCTGTCCACCCACGACCAGCCTTGGACGAGAGCAGTCCTGGATGCAGCTCCTGTCTGCTTCTCCATCAAGAGACAGAGGTGCCCTACGTTAGGGAAGAAGGCAGATGACGGATTTCTCCGTTCACTACAGTAGGGTACATGAACCTAGCGTAATCACTAGGTAACGATTAAGCGTCAGGAACTCTTTCTTTTAACGCTGGATATGCCACTAACTAGTTCCGTGATATTTAACCTTTCTTTTCCTTCATTGTTTTTTTCCAGTGGAAAAATAAACCCAGATCATGTTTAGATTCTTCCTAAAACTTCTATGATTTATTATCTTTTTTTTTTTTTTTTTTTTGCACTTTTGGCCTGGGCCAGGTTCAAACCTGCCATCCCCCGTATATGGGGCTGGCACCCTACTCCTTGAGCCATAGGCACCTCCCTGATTTATTATCTTTTAATATAGATACTTGTAAAAATGTAGTACCCATTCCCAATGAGGATAGGTGTGTGTAGATACATAAATGCTATGTGGATCTTGACCTTTTTCCTCCAAAGGGTCCAGACAGTCTGCCTTCTCTCCTATCTCTTTCTTTGTATAGCATGATCTATTTATCAGACATATGCTTCCTCTAGAAGCTATATTGTATGTTGTATATATTTCTTTGTCCTTAAAATACCAACAGGCCAATAAAAAACAACTCTCTAAAACAACTTAAACTAAACAATGGCACTTACCATTAAGGCCATAAGAAGGCTCTTACTCAAACACACTCTTAGAGGACAAGCAAGACGTCTTACTTTAACCAAGGGAAAAATAAACTTCAACTTCCTGTTAGAGAAGAATCTTTAGGAAAACAAAGGAAAGCTGAGGGAAATGGTTTGGTGGGGACACATGAGTTCCAAGAGAAAGAACAGCAGCTAGTTACGGGAAAGAGGAGGAGATGCCTGAGAACACCTGAACCACAAAGTGGGGTGGGGGGAGTTTGGGAGGCCAGAGAGGGAAGCATTTTCCTCCATAAAGGGCCAAAGGGAAGATCAGGGATTCATAACCAGGAAGCAATGAAAGAAAGGAAAGAAGCAAATCGATGTATTAAGAGCCCATAGTAAGCCAGATGCTGTCTGTCCTGCATCTTATTTCATTCCTACCCTATCAAATGATAAGCTGGATTTGGTGGAACATCCATTCCAGGCTAGATTATAGGACTTACTTGAAGAATAGAACCAAGAATATTAGCATCAGCCTCATGTATATTTAGTAATGTCCAGGGGCTGCCATTACTATGTTGTCAGAATTTCTCATAACCAATTCACTTTGTTTTCATAGATTTCACCATTTCTCAACCTTGGTCACACGTTAGATCTTCTTGAATGATTTGAAACAAGACAGATGTCTTCTCCAGCCCATCCCAGTCAAATCCCTTGGGGGAGTGGGCAAATGGGCAAATGCTAAAAAATAATGATCTCCTTGGGTTATTTTAAGATGTGCTTGAAAAGTATTGCTGTACCCGTTTGAAGTAAACACTTTATAAAACTAAACTGAATTTGTGTGCTTTCTGCAAAGATCACACCTAAGCGAGAAGCTAGGAAACCGAAACTCAGTTCTGAATCTGGTCCAAGGAAAAGAAAAGATGAGACTTTGATTTTATCAGTTCTTATAAATCGACTCAGAGCTGCCTGGGAAGATGGCAGGAATGATGCAATTCTAGAAAGAGTTTGTTTTTGCTCCTTTCCCATAGCTTGAACTGTGAAAACCCCTGGTTGCCACAGGCCATCACAGACATCCCATATCACCTGGGGTTGTCCACTACACCCACAAGCCTAAGGTGAGACAATTCCTCTGGACCACAGGCTGCATTACAGAATCACAAGAAAGTAGGAATGTCTACCCAGCATGTCAGAACATGAATTTTCCATGAGTTAAAATTCCATAGGGTAACTCACGGAAAAAACATTTAAAAAATAGGAGTAATCTAATTGATTCAAAGACGAAGGTAAACTTGAGTAAGTTTTAGTGTTTTCATATTCTTCTTTCATTTCCATCTCACATTTACCATGGAACAAAATATAACTTAACTTCTTTAGGAGTTAAAAAAAAGTGATTGGAGTTCCGATAGCTGATAATGAAATATGATAACAAAAAAAAATCAGCGTTTATCCTATTTTCTTTTATAAAACACATACCTGAAGCAAATTTATATTTTCTGTAGAACTGAAACACAAATTGACCTTTAACCTAGAAAAAGTAAAAAGAGGTTTCTCCTTTCTTTCTGGCAGCCATAGAGCTGCTGTTCTGCACAACTTGAGGGGGTGTCCTATACACAGGGATCTCTGTGCCTGTCACCCCCATAGTTATACAAGTGCTGTGCCCTGCGATTATACTTGTTAACCCTGGGCAACAAGATTGCTAAGCAACATTCCAAAAGGAATGCCCATTAAAATGTAGGCTATTTGATTCATGTGGTGTATCACTACAAATAAACAATATGGCACACATTTTAGTACAAAGTAAATAGATATCTAACTTCTCTCTTTTGGCAGTGAATATATGGCAGAACATTCCTGAATACATGTGCAGGATATCCATCTTTCATGTTTCTAACTCCCCAAAGGCCAGCCCCTGTCCAGAGTCCGCCCACGTTCCTACCCACAGTACAGCCTAGATCACTAGTTGGGGTCTTGCTATGTTGCCCAGGCTGGAAAAAGATCCTAGATATCCTGAGAGTACTGACTCAAAGGGGGTGGGGGAGTAATTGAGGGCCTCTGAAGGAAGTAATAGGCTACTTGATATTTTTTAGAGCAGTATAAAAAAATTTTCATTGCCTACTTTTGAAATTGAGGGAAAAATGTATATTTTCTGTTTCAAATCATGCCAATTGAAAGAAGAAATACCAGGAGATGGGAGAGAGGGAAACTACAGAAGTAAAAGCAGAAGAGATCGTGACAAATCCAAAAAAGAAGCAAGCATAGGACAAGAAGGATGGGCTGGGGACGGGGAGAGAGAAGGGAAAAAGAGTCTGGGTTCCTAAGTGAGTGAATGACTGCACTATTTTTTGTCCAGTCTGGATTCCTTTGGGCTGTTAACCCTAATCCTAACCCTAAACCTAACCCTAATGTTAGTTATTCATTCAACTAACATTCATGGAACATCTATTCTGTGACTAAGTGTTGGGCAGAATTCAAACTCACATAGGACATAGTCCTTGTTGTCAGGGTGTTTACAATTTCAAAGGAGGCATGAAATATACACACAGCTACTGTACAAGATAGGGTCACATTGCAGATGGCATCAGAGACCATGGTTGTCTACTCTCTGCCATCTCCCAGCATCACCAGAGGGTTTGGCATCTAGCAGGTGTTCACTAAGTAGTTCTTGGATGTGTTAGGTGTTAAATTGTGACAAACATTCTATAAATATGGAGAAGGCAGGGACCTTTTCTGGCTGGGGAGAGCTAGGAGGGAAAGGTTTTCTAAAGACTGATGCTTGAGGGAGAGGCAGGGTTTTCGTAAGCCAAGTAGGGGAAAGAAAGACCTTTAGACCAAGGGCACAGTGTGGAGCTGTAAAGCCTGCTTAGGGTCAGGACCTGGAAAATACCAGATTATCTGAATATAGGGTTTGTGTTCAGAAGACGATGATAAGGCTCAGGGAAATTAGCATCAGACGTCCTGATCCTTGAACGTTGACAAGCACTTTAGTCTCAATGTTTTAGGTAAGAGTGGGGGTGAGCTTCAAAGGATTTTTGGCAACTGAATGTTGGATGCAAGTTAGCAATGAAAAAGAGTAATTTTTTTCTTGTGCTTGAGACAGGGTCTTGATGGCTAGAGTACTCTTGATCTGGCTAGAGTATAATGGAGTCAACACAGTTCACTGCAGCCTGAAACTCAGGGGCTAAACGGATCCTCTTGCCTCAGCTTCCCGGGTGGCTGAGACTACAGGTAAATGCCACCAGACCCGGCCAATTTTTTTATTTTTAATCAAAAATCAGTGTTTTCTTTTATAAAAAACATACCTGAAACGAATTTACATTTTCTGTAGAACTGAAACACAAATTGACCTTTAACCTAGACAAAGTAAAAAGTGGGGAAAAGATTAATTTGACAGCCACATGGAGAAATACCTGACCTGGAGAGCTTGAAGCAAAGTTTTTTAAAGCATAATCTGCAACCCCATCCCAATCATCCTTGTTCAAATGCCTGGATTGCTTGTTCAAAATGCCTGGCCCCACAGACATTATATCTCTTAGCTGTGGGGCGAAGTCCATCTGTGTTTAAATAAGCTATCTAGGTAATTCTCCTAATCACGAAAGCTAGCGAAAGCTGGTTTAGGATTGAGGCCTGTGAGGAGATACATTAGTTTATTGCTTACGTAAGCAAAAACTCCAACTCAATAGGCCTAACACAACACAAATGTACTATCTCAATGATTGTGGGCCAGGAATTCAAGAGGGACTTAGTTGAGAGGTCTCATAAATTTGCAAGCAAGCTATAGGCCAATGTGCAGTCATCTGCAGGTGTAAATGGGGCTTCCAAGCTCACTCCTGAGGCTGTTGGCAGGAGCCCTCAGTTTCTCTCCTATGGCCTCTCTGTGGGGTTGCTCATGACATGGCAGGTGGCTTTCCCAGACTGAATGATCCCAGTAGGATAGGGCAGGGGAGGGGTAGAGACAGGGGGCTAGATACAGAGAGAGACCAAGGCAAAAGCTACGTGTCTTAATCTAATCTCAGAAGTGGCGTAACATCACTTTGGCCATCTTCTATGGGTTACAGACCAATCTGGTACCATGTGGGAGAGAGCTAGGCAAGCTGTGAATACCAGGAGGCTGGGCTCAGATGGAATAACTCGGAGTCTAGGTAACACAGTAGGCAAAACTCATAGCCCAGTGTGAGGTAAGAACTGAACTCACCATCCAGTATACAGTGTGAAATCCTGTGAGCTAATGTGTCTGAGCACTTAGCCTATGCCAAGAACTGTTCTCAGCACTTGACATGTAATATCTCATTTAACCATCACAGCAACTTAACAACATAGGCACTGGTCACCTAGAGAAGTAAACTGAGGTTGGGAGAGGCTGGCTGCACAGTGCCACAGCTGTTATGAAGGCACATTTGCCAGAACATGGAGAGACTGAGTGACGAGGAAGGCTAAGTGTCCTGTGCAATTTTTAACTGGCCGAGGAACCACGTTTTGAGTTCTTCAATGAACCCATCCACCAAGTGCTAGGATTCATTCTGAGCTGGCCACAGTGGCCAGCCAGGGACCAATCACTCCAGCCTAAAGCACCCCACACAGCCATTCATTTAAATAGCAATGAGAACCAAACCCTAGGCCAGAAATTCTTCCCTGATTGCATCTCTGGAGTGGTTCCTATTAATAAATAGCTGGGTCCTGTTTCCTGACTGCACTGAGGCTCCAGCTCCGCCCAACCTGTAACTCTGAGTCTGCAGCCTGGAGAGGGTGAGGCTTGAGGACAATTTATTTTTGAATACAGGGGGTAGCCGGAAGACCACTATTGCTTTCTGTGTATTGCTTACTGTTTACTTCATCTCTCCCCCAACACCTGCCACCTGGGGGTTCACCAAAGCAGGCTGTTCCCTCCACTCATTCTGAAAGTTCCTCTAACTTTGGAAAAAGCCCTCCAAACTTCCACTGACGCTTCTGGTGATTTCCTGCAAGCTTTCCTTCAAGCGCTCCTCCCTGGCGTCCTCAGGCACCTCCCAACATGTTCTTGCTGCGATGCACCAGATTCTTTTCCAGTCTTTCCTTCCCTCCGTGTTTCTTTCCTTTATTACCCGTGTCTGTTCTGCGTCTCTATCTTCCCAGCCTTTGTATGCAAAGCCACACCTATGCTGATAAGTGCCCCAGAGTTTGATATTTACTTAATGTCAGCAAAAGAAACGTCTAGAGACGCAGGAGGAGACCCGGTTTGGAGTGGTTACCGGGAAGGGCCTAGCCACCTCCGCGGACTCCTCCTCGTAAGGAGCCCCCAGCGGCGGCGCGTGGAAGGGGCCTGCTCGTGGCCCTTGGTGAATGAGTCCCTCGGGCCCCAGGGGGCAGCGGGGCCGCCACCGCAGGCTGCACACCCCGCTCCCATTAGCCCAGACTGGAGGGAGGAGGGCCGGGGTGCCCAGGAGGCTCAGACTCGCGGACGAGTGGCCCTGGAGAGTGTCAAGGCGCCCGGGTGGGGCCGCGAGCGAGCGCCCAGCCAGTCACCCCGGCATGTGGGCGAGGCGGGGCGGGCTCCGGGGTGTTTGCCGTGGTGGCCCCAGTTCGTCCAGCCCCCTGCGCCGCGGAGGCAGCCTCTGCCCTGTCCTCTCTCGCTTCCCCGACAGCCGCCGGTGGCGCGACGGGACGTGGCTGGCGCTGGGTCACCCTGCCCAGGTAGGTGCTGGGGGTAGGGAGCGATCGAGAGAGCAGGGTGTGAGGGCTGCGAGAGTGGGAGGCGCGGGCCGCGAGGCGGGAGCGAGGCCCCTCCCTCCGGTCCCTCCGTCGCGCCCGGGGCGGGCTCAGGTGCCCGCAGAGCCGGCGAGCGCGGCGGCGGTGGCGCGCGCGCGGCCGGTGTCCGGTGTCGGGTGTCCGGTGTCTGGAGCCGCCGGCTGGGTGAGCGGCTGCCCCCCGGGAACCAGGGCCTTGGGGTAGTGGCGGGGGCCGCCCCAAGGGGGAGGATCGCGGGGACCAGTGAGTCCTTCGAGGAAGTTCTGGGATCCGGGCCGAGGGGGGGCGCACGCCCGCGGCGCGCGGGGAAACCAGTGAGTAGCCGAGGCGGCGGCGGGAGGGTCTGGGGCGGGGCTGGAGTTTCTGGGGACACAGAATACAGCCCTGGCGCCCCGCGATCCCCGGCCAGCTCAGCCTCCTGCGGCCATGGGACCTCGCGGACGCCCCCGCGACCGTGCGGCGACCGCACACACGCGGGACAGGACCACGTGGTCCTCCCGCGCCCCGAGACTTCGGAAGGAGCCCCCCGGGAAACGGGCTGGCGCGTGTCGTACCCCGCGTGGGGTCGGGGCCCGGTGGGCTCGGGCAGCCGCTGGAAGGCTGGTCCAGCTGGTGTCCTCAGCGGGCCATGACCTTCCTCAACCAAGTGGGCACTTCTGGCCGCGGCGTCCAAGCGGTTTGTAGGTTTCCTCAGAGCTGTCCCTTCCTGGTGTCTCAGGGAAGGACCAAGAGGGGCCCCTCCTTCTTCTAAAGAGATTCTCCTCTCCTCCCCAAAGGTTTTTATGTGATTGCTTGTTTAAGGCAAACGACTTGAATACAATGGTTTTCAAAAAGTGAATAAGTGAAGTGTATATATGGCTTGAGTGGAATTTTCTAGGCAAATCCAGGGTACAGACTCCTCAAATTTCTGAAGAGTAGCATATTTTTAGAAAACTTACCAAATTGCTGTCATCTCTGGTAATTCATTTTGGTCTCAGAAACAACCCTTTTGCAGACAGATTAATAAGGTAAAGTTGAATAACTAGAAATTAGAAAACAGCTTGCTTGTTTTAAGAGTTCAAGCTGTGTTGTTAACAGTTATACTGGCTATACCACAATATTTGTATGATTTAGGCTGTATCTCAGGTTCTTTTCTTTCTTTTTTTTTTTTTGAGACAGAGCCTCAAGCTGTCGCCCTGGGTAGAGTACTGTGGCATCACAGATCACAGCAACCTCCAACTCTTGGGCTTAAGCGATTCTCTTGCCTCAGCCTCCCAAGTAGCTGGGAATACAGGCGCCTGCCACAACCCCAGCTATTTTTTGGTTGCAGCCATCATTGTTGTTTGGCAGGCCTGGGCTGGATTCGAACCCACCAGCTCAGGTGTATGTGGCTGGCGCCTTAGCCACTTGAGCCATAGGCACCAAGCCTTTCAGGTTCTTTAAAAAAAAATTTTTTTAGGTCTCCTTCAAAAAGAGAGAACTTTTTTTTTTTTTTTTCAGGTTTTGGCTGGGGCTGGGTTTGAACCTGCCACCTCCAGCATATGGGGCTCGTGCCCTACTCCTTTGAGCCACAGGCACTCCCCCCCCCCCCCAAAGAGACAACTTTTTAAAATGTAGAATTAAAGATAACTTTTTAAAATGTAAAATTAAAACCACAATTGTAGAGCAGTAGTGGAAGTTCTGAGGATCAGGCCAAATCTATGGTATGTGGAAAATGTAACTGATCCTATGACCCTGTACAAATTGGTTTTGGGGATAAATAGAAGGTGCAAGTTGTTTTGCTCTCAAGAAAGGTGCTGTGCTACTAGAAAACTGAATTAGTAGAGGCTTTTGTTTATAGTACTTTGAATGTCTGGAAGTTTGCTGCACTTGAGTTTGGGAAAAGCCATTCCCTGGGGTTTGAAGTAGCAGGGATTATTTGCCCTGTCACAGAGTCAAAGTGGGAAAAACCCTGGTTGGTTAATTTCCTCATTTCTGTTGCTTCTTCGCTGGCTCTGCTTCTAAACCTCAGGTTAGATTTTATTGTGTTGGTCACAGATCACCCAGCTTCACAGACTGCACTGGCCCTGGTTTCACAGATGGGGAAATAGAGTCCAGGCAGTGAAGTGCAGCCAAGAATCGCATCTCGTGAGAGGCGGAGCTAGGCATCAGGGCTGGAGTCCCTGCCCCTTGTCCCTGAGTGCTGAGCTGTGCTTGAGTGTGCCTCTTAAAGTCTGGGGTGGGGTTACGGGGGTGGGGAAAGAGTTAATTCACAGCCTCAGAATGGCCCCCATCGTCAACAGCTGACCACAGGTTATTGGTCAGGTCCCCCAGGTATTCTCTGAGGCCACTGTCTTTCCTTCAGGACTGACCACTTTAGTGTCAGAAACCCATGTTGGTTCCAAAAGGCAAAACAAAGCAAAATTAAAATGGAAATAGCTTGAGTGTTTCATCACAGTTGCCGTGAAACTCTTCACTCATGTACTGTGGGTGCTGCTCCTAGTAGGGTCTGGGATGGGGAAATTGTGGAGACTGAGGGAAGTCCCTGTGAATAAAGTAGACAAACAACGTCCAGCGCAGAGTCACTTTCTCTCCGCCCTTCCCAGGTGGAGTGTTTTCAACACCTGGCCTCCGCTAAGCTTATCTACAGATTCCTGAGGCAACAGAAAGGCTGAGGCCTTAGGAATTTGCTGGCCTTCATACAGAAATTCCACACATGGCATCACATCCTAAAGTTCTGATTTCTGGGCTTGCAAATAAACTTGGCAAAAAGGCTTCTGTGTTGTGGAATACAGCAGGACAGAAGTACAGCCAGAGTGCCCGGCCATGCTGCCTTCGGCTGCTGGACTTGATGTGCTCAGTCTTCTTAATCTGTGAAATGGGCACAGTGATGGACTGAACTCAAAGGGTTTTTGTAAGTATGAAGTGAGTTCATGCACATGAAATGCTTAAGGCAGTGCCTGGCAAGGTGAGTGTTAGCTCTGCTATCAGGAGTGTTCTGGGTGGGGGACAGGAGGAATGTGACTTTGACACTTTCAGGGTTTTCGCTTTTAGGCTCCTCTGCCCTTTCATAGGATTCACCTCATTCAAAACGGGGTACAGAGCAGAACACACCTCACTGAGCAGCTCATTTTCTGCCGTTTTATTTTTGTGAATTTAACCATTGCAGTCATGAAAAGTGCCTGGGCTAGCAAGGAGCCATTCCCTTTGTTTTGTGACCACTTTATCTTGGAGCCTGTGGGTTTAACTGGCTCCCAGTTGAGAATCTGTTAGAATCCAAAAGTCAAGAACTCATCACAAGACATCAGTTCTGCGGCTGTGAAAGCCTTTGAGGGTCAACTCTAAGCAAAAGACTAAGTCAGCACGGGGGCCCTGGAGGGGCACGCTCTTGTGAGTTAGGGTCAACGACGCTGCTTTTCCTTCTTTTTATATTTTCTTTTAATATTTTGTTCTGTTCAAATTCTGGTAGTTGAATGCAGAGAATGATTAGAGGTTGCAGTTAGTAAGAATGGTTGTAGCTTCAACAAAGGCCCCAGCTACATAATGAATGGTCAGTGGATCTAAGTGCTGTGTACGCAGCCAGGCTGTGGTACCCTGGCTGGTGAGTGTATTTGTGTCAAAGGACGGGTGTAAGTTAGGAAGCAGCTTTGCAAGGGGAAAGATGATGGGGACCCCCCAGGCGGTGAGAAGAGTTTTAAAAACTTAGCTGTATGAATGACAAGGTAAATAAGAGGAGTGCAAACATTTGTGGCTATGGTAAGGCTAAATGAGTAGACTGAAGTGTAAGAGTGTTTGAACTTAGTACAGAGAAGCAAGACATTTGGGAGGACATGGCTAGGTGGAGAGACCTAGGCTTGGTACTGTAAGTGCCAAAATGTTGGTTGATTTCTTTAGAACCCAGGTAACCCTATAAAATCATAGTAAGTAAGATTTCTGTATGTCTTATTACATGGAGACCAAGTTTTCTTTTTTTACCCAGAATAGAAATATATGTATAATTTTTTTGATTGTAAAAGTATGAAGATTTTTTTTTTTTTTTTTTTGAAATCAACTAAATAGAAATGCGTAAGGTAGAATGAAACTTCAGTGGAATTGCCAGGTGCTGCCGAATCTCTGTGAATCCTCTGTGCAAACCCAAGTTCATGGCTTCTTTTTCAAGGAGCCCTTTAGTAAACTTTTATAAATCAAGGAGCCTTTGTTAGGAGCCTGGTGACCTCCTCATTTCTTCCCCCTGCCCCTAGTTTATCTGGTCTGTAAATTTAGATGTTATGAAATTAGCTTATCTGGGAAAGGTACACCTAAAACCTAGTGACCTTCCCGAATGTACGTGAACGTTCTCTTCTTCATCTGTACCAATTTCATGGCTCCATTAGGTTGTCTGGAAATGACACCATCCTTTTGCGAAGATGAAAGTACAGTAATTACATTTATTTAGTGCTGCTTGTAAAGGAAAACATAAAATTTGCATTGTACTTTCTTTTTTCTTCTTCCTTGAGTGCGACTTTGTTTTAGTTTGGTTTAGGGTGAATAACTCTGTGAAATCTCAAAAATGGTATTTTCTTTTGCAACAGGTTGTTCAGAGAGAGGCTTTTATTTTCTTCCTGTGACTATTTTTTTTTCCTTCCTTTTCCCAGCCTACCCGTTGGTGGTTTCTTAGGCTCTGTGGTAATAAAGTTTGCTTAGTTGGAAGGAGACCAAATCTCTGTTTGGTTTTTAGTTTCCCTGAGATTGACCTGTGCAAAGTTGGAGTTTGGTTCGTCTTTTCGTTTGTTTGTTTTGTTTTTTTTGAAAATGTATCTTTGGGAGTTACAGGATAGAGGTCACACAAATTCTTAACAAAGGGTGTCTTAGCGTTCCTTCTTCTCTTTTTCCCTGAAATGAAAAATAATACTGTATTTCCTCTAAGTCTTATATATAAAACCCTGTCCTTGCCCGTGGCCACACGTTTTAATACTGCCTAACTTGGGATTGTTGCTTTTCATAGGTTTGGTGAGCGGCTTTTGAACGGGATATTTGGTGCCAGGTCTCAGGAGCCAGTTTGCTGAGTGTGTGAGCCAGTCAGCTGGGTGTGTGAGCTTTCGTGAAGGTCAGCGGGCACACCTCAGAGCCAGCCAAGGCACACTTAGAGGCCATTTTCAGGAACTTTTGCCACAGTTGTAAAAGACTCCAAAGATGCTGAAACAGATACTATCCGAGATGTACATAGATCCTGATCTTCTGGCAGAGCTCAGCGAAGAACAGAAACAGATCCTGTTCTTCAAGATGAGAGAGGAACAGATCCGGCGATGGAAAGAAAGAGAAGCAGCCATGGAAAGAAAGGAGTCCTTGCCAGTGAAATCCAGACCAAAGAAAGGTAAACTTAGCCCTGTTCTTCTGTGAATGCTCGTAGATAGCTCCCAGCTTCTTGGACAATTGCACACTAGTCCCAAGCAGAGCAGGTACCAAGAGTCCTAAATGTTACTGAGATTCTAATGCTGCAGTTTATCTGCACACACACACACACACTCAGAGCATTCCCTGGTAGCTGTGTGCAGATCTCTTACTTGAAATAAGACTGACCTTAAGCTGAAAAGTTACTGATGGGATTTGATTTGAGAGACATTGAGGAAGGTTTTCATCCCCCCCACTATTACAGATTCCTAGTATCCTAATACTGGAACATGAAGTCTTTGTGTCAGTGTCTTTATAGCACTTGAATGTGCATTTCTTGGATCTGAAGGGACTTTTCTTTGAATTAGCTTTAAGACATAATCCCTCTTAAAATGTAAGGAACTGGTGTAAAGAAAAAAAATTAGAAGACTTTTTTTTTTTTTTTTTTTTATCAAATGTGACTTCTTCATGACTGAAGCAATTCCTGGTAGTTTGAGAGGGTTCTTTGGAGACCAAAGGGGAGGGATTATTTGTACGTTAAGACTTAAAGCATAGCCACATGCAGATACAGTAGAGTAATATTAAACTCCCCCTCCACTACCACCCCTGCCTCTCTAACCATCTTCCCACAAAATCTATGATAGATGAATACTTAAGTTGTTAAAATACACAACAACATGGTTTTTAATGCCACTTGCAGAGGCACTCAAGACCAATTTTTTTCTCATTTTTCATTAACCATGGGAATAAAAATCATGTTATGGTACATTGAATGATTTTATAAAATCATTTGGGGTTTCACAGGTTAAGAAAATGAATCTTGGTGCCTGTAGCTCAGTGGTTAGGGCACCAGCCGCATACACCGAGGCAGGCAGGTTCGAACCCAGCCTGGGACTGCTAAACAACAATGACAACTGCAACAAAAAATAGCCGGGCGTTGTGGTAGGCACCTGTAGTTCCAGCTACTTGGGAGGCTGAGGCAAGAGAATCGCTTGAGCCCAAGAGTTTGAGGTTGCTGTGAGCTGTGATACCATAGCACTCTACCAAGGGGGACGTAATGAAACTATGTCTCAAAAAAAAGAATCTTGCTTGCATATTTGGTATATGTACAGATTTAAAAAGGAAGTCAGTTTAGTGGGTTTTATGCTGCATTTTATTAAAATTTTGTTCAATGAAGTCTTTATAATAAGGAAAAGAATGTAAGTATCTCACTTTTTACTATTCTTATTAGTACAGCTGTTTGTTAAATCCTTGTTTCACTTCACTTTGTGAAGTGATACAGCACTGTTTTTGCTTCAACAAGTAACATGTACAAACTGAAGCATAACCTTTTGTTTTTCTGAGTTGGTCTAGGTACCTCCTTGCACTCTGTAGTCAGAGTTTATCAGATATAACTGGTTCTTGTAGGCTCCAAGTTCACTGTGAACACGATACGTTGTGGGCGAGCTGAAGGGCTCTTGCCCCTGAAGTCAACGGCCCAGATTCTTTGTTAAGACTTTGGGCTTCTCATGTTTGCCGAACTGGTCTCCTTTGATGGCTTAAGATGATCATTTCATTTTCTTTGCTACACTTTTTCCCTTGTAGAGTTTTGAATCTAACTCTCAGAAACCCTGTATTGCTTTAATTAGTTGCGTGGGCATGAGAAAAGTGTGTTAATACACACACAAAAGTTCTATTAATATTTCATGTCAAAAGGTTATGATCCCTTTAAATTTGACACTTGGAAAAACATATGTCACTTGGAAAAACACATATTGCTTTAAATGAGTTCCTCTTCTGGCTACAGAAAAGGTTTCTCCCACTTCCCCTGAAATCACAGTATCTCTCTGTCTTTCATCCTGCTCTGTCTTTGATGATAAAGCTGCAGACAGTCCAAGGCAATGCGGTCTTGGCTGGTGCTGCCCCGAAGTGCTGTCTGTATGGCAGTTCTACTAAGCCCATGGCCCTTATGGGCTGAGATCTCACAGTGTGTGTGTCGGCCCGTCCTCCTATGGGTCGTTGTGGGCTAAAGGAGGCTAAAGAATCTGTGGCTTTGGAGGCCATCCTTTCATTCAATGTACCTTAGGTTCATCTCTGTTCCAATACACCCTCAAGCTCAGCCCTTAGAAGTTCTGTCATTGTCAACCAGTCTTTTTTCTCTACGCATACACACCATGTTGAGTGGGTGGCGCCTTTGGTCTTTAAAACTCAAATGTTACCTATAAGGCCATGACCCTGAAACCCATATGGCCAAGCCAGCCCTCTCCCCTGACCATCCGTCTTGTCTGCTCAGAAGACTGCTGAGCCCGGCAAGTCTGGTGCAAAACCAAATTCTTCAGTGTCACCCCAGCTGTCCCCAGGACACTCTGGTCATCTGCCTCTCATTCCCTGTCATGCTCTGTCTCTGGTCACTGAAGCGAGACCCGTGGGAGCCACCTGGTTACCACTGACCCTCCCCACCCACCTGGCCACTGGATGCTATAGATTCTTCTCCATCTGTCCTGTTCTGTGGGGCTTTTCCTACCACGGTGGTGTCTGTAAGTAGGTGCCAGGCATAGCATGTGTGTTAAATGTGTCTACTAGAAAAGTTCGCCAGCTCTGCTTTCCTGCTTTCTATGACAGTTGTGTGGTGTGTATCCCAGGACCTTGTCGACCTTTTTAGTGATGTGAAGGATGAAGCAGGAGAAGCTAAAAAATAATTAGAAGTATGGATTGAACCCAGAAATACAGCAGAAGGTCCTTTCTGGCTTCTGTAGTGGGGACAATGTGATTCCTAGGGAGGGAATTATAGAACTCCTCTGCTTTCTGGGGTGAACTAGAGGTCCAGAGCTGCATCGTCCAGTAGCCTCTAACCACATGAGGCTGCTAAGCACACGAGATGGGGCCAGTCTGAACTGAGGGGTGCTGAATGGAGGGGTGCTGGATTTCAGAACCATTGGTAGAAGGAAAATACAATTAATAACACTTATCCATTATGCATGGAAATGCTAATATCTTGGGTATCTTGGGTAAACTATATTATTAAACTTAGTTTCACCTGTTTCTTTTAATGTGTTAAATGTGTCTACTAGAAAAGTTGTAAAATTGGGGATGTGGCTCACATTTGCACAGTGCTGATGCTCTAGACTCTAATAGCACCAGTCAGCATTTATTAAGTTGACCCTGAGCCAAATGCTTAAATATATTATCTCAATAAATAATCACAGTGAAGCCTGGAACAGGAATTGCTATTCACATTTTATAGATGACAGTAGAGCTCAGGACATTCATTAACTTGCCAGTGCAGCAGCTAGTAAGCGATAGAGCCGGCGTTGACCCTGAGTCTGGTTCTTCCAAAGCCGGCACTGTTAACATATCCTACGTGTTGAGCTTAACTGGAGCTGAATCACAGTTACTGATGTTCCAAGGCAGCTCACGCACATCTAAAACGTATGCTTGCCCTGGAGATCTTCCGTGGAGCTTGTTTTCTGTGTAATTTTATTTGGCAAAACAGACAGAAGATACTTTCCCTTAGCAGAGGGTTTCCCACACTAGTTGGGTGGGGTCTCTCTCGAGCTGATGGAAACCTAATGCATCCAGCTGGGGCTGGTGCAGGGCAGGGGGACTCCTGTGTGCCCTTGAAACAGATTTGTAAACGTTTGCTTGGTGGACTTTGGTGGTTACCAAATCGGCAAATTCCTTCATGAAATAATGATAAAGGCCATGGCTGTGGCACTAGAGGCATGTCTTTCCTCTCAGGAACACACTGCTGCAGTGGATGGCAGCCACCTCCCTGCCAAGTTCAGTTACTTCAGTTGATTCCTCAGCTGCATCTGACTCCAGTAAGAGTGGTGTCTCAGAGTCTGTATTCATGTGTGGGTCTTTGATTTTTCCCTGTTTTTTTTTTTTTTTTAATCTCTGCCTGATCCCCTGAATATCTGTATTCCCCTGGAGGTATATCACTACACTGGTGGTTTGTAACTCTGAGATGGGGCTGGGTACAGAGGAGCTCATTTCACAGGCTCCTTTGAAAATTCACTGAACGCTTGGAGCAAGGATCCTGCACACAGGCGCATTCTGGGTATAACCTCAGAACGTTCGCAGACCCCCTGAAGTCTATGCATAGATGCCCAGGGATTCACAGATCCTAGCTTAAGGTTAAGAGTCTGTATTAGCTCTCTGGAGCAACCCTTTCGTCTTTAAAGCTCAAATGCCATCTATAAGGCCATGAAATCCACATTGCCAAGCCAGCCCTCTCCCCTGACCATCAGTCTTGTCTGCTCAGAAGACAGCTGAGCCCTGCAAGTCTGGTGCAAAACCAAATTCCTCAGTGTCACCCCAGCTGTCCCCAGCACACTGTGGTCATCTGCCTCTCATTCCCTGTCATGCTCTGTCTCTGGTCACTGAAGCGAGATCCGTGGGAGCCCGCTGGTTACCACTGACCCTCCCCACCCACCTGACCACTGGATCCCACAGGTTCTTTTCCATCTGTCCTATTCTGTGGGGCTTTTCCCTACCAGGGTGGTGTCTGCAAGTAGGCGCCAGGCATAAGTTTTGCATTTGTATTATTTCATTGAATCCTCACAAGACTCCTGTGAGGTCAACTTTGTCTCTCTTATTGTTATCAATAAAGAAACACACTTAGAGGTGTAATTTGTCTGAGTGGTGGAACCAGAATTTGAAGTCGGGTCTAGCTCAACTCTGTGTCCTGACCTCTCTTCTCCCGCCTTAACGGCTGTCTCCCTAACTCTGTGCTTTTTATGATTCAGCTGGGCTCAGCATCTTAGCGGCACGGGGAGTGGCGTTTTATGAGTAATGACTGAGCCATATGTCCCTCTTGCCTTTCCTGGGCCCCAGGGCTCTGGGGGTCTCCTCTCTCTAGTTTGGTGTTTCCATCTACTTTTCTGACTGACATTCTTTTCTATACACCCCCAGCTCTGTTCTCCTCCTTTCTAGAACTGTGATACAGTGCTGGCCCCCAGCTATCCTTTTATCTCTAAAATAAGCATAAATATAACTCCGGGATTGATACCCAGGTTAACAAATAATAGCAAATAGCAAATAATGGGGAAAGCAACAGTTGTAAGTCATTTCAGGAAGTCCTGATAGAAATCGGCCCTGGCCTTCATTAAATGGGCTGGACTTAGCCTTTTCATACCCGACCTCGGTGGAGACAGGAAAGGCTGTGGTGGTGACCGTACACCTGCACTTGCTTGGCAGGGATCAGTTTATGTTTGTTACCCCATAATCCCTTTTGGCCGGTTCCCTTTTAACTCTCAGAAGTGTTTTGGTTTGGATCAAAGGCTGCCTGGAATATAGGCTTTGCAGTCTCACAGATGGGTTTTAAATTCTTGTCTTAGCATTCACTAGTGCTGTGATCTTGGGCAGGCTACTTAACTTCCCTGAGCCTCAGTTTTTCTCATCATGACATAGGGTATGTAACAGCCCGGGTGACACTTAATGACAAATAGGGCACAGGCCTTACCCAGTCAGAAGGGACCGGCCCATAGAACTAGAGCCCTGAGGGACCATCTTCTGGATCCTGAATCAGTTGGCGGGCGGGTAGTGGGATATCCCAGAAGAGGCTAGTAGGAGGGAGATAGTACTTGGGGACAACGTGGCCGCAGTTTATGGAAGTCTGTCAATTGACCTTGGTATTAGTACGCACCTGCTTTTATTAGGCCTGATGAGACCCCATTGTGGTTAGTATGTGAAGTCGTTAGCACTGTCCCAGGCCATCCTGGGAAACCCTTGGCGTTGTTTCTCTTCTGGCTTCTGTTGGCTCCGTCCTTGGTCTTGTCTTGGTGGAGATGGAGTACATGGCTCCGCCCTCACCACACATGTGTGCTCACGCCTACTCCCGCACTCACACACCCATCCCTTTCTGTGGTTGCGCTTTTGGGTTGGATCCCACAGGGCAGAGACCAGGTGCTGACTCCCCGAAGCATAGATGTTCCCAACTCCTGAGATGACCCACTCATCTCTCTCCTTCCTGCACCTCTGCTGGACCTGCCATGTGTCTATGCAGCAGTGTTTTGTCATGCAGTGCTGAGCAGGAGGTGACTCCCTCGGGAATCTGAGGCTGCCTGGGGGCTTCCTCGGTCTGCGCCATCCTTGCCCTCATCCCAGCAGCACTTCATGTCACTGATTCCTGGTGCATTCTCTCTGCTGAGCCCTCTCCCTGGATTTAGTTATTTTGGGCATCAGAATCTTCTTTTTTCATTGATCTTTTGTCAGTCAGGTCTCTTCTGTCCCTCCCTTCTCTTCTCGGCTTCGTGAACTTCTCTGCACCAGTGGCTTCAGCTATGACGTCTGTGAAGTGATTCCCAAACCCACACTGCCATGCTCAACCTCACTTCTGAACTCTAGTCCTGTAGTCCAGGGGTCTATGGAAAAAAAATCTCCATGGAGAAGTTCTAACAAAATGAAAAACAATTGATTCTGCGTTTCCAAATCAGCTCCTAATCTTACTCCTCAAACGCATTTATTTCTTCATGTCACTGTCCATCACCCCGCTATCTTCCCAGTGAGTGGGTTTCAAATTTTTCATGTCACCTTTGAGCCTGTCCTTGTATTCAGCTCCCTGTCTTTTTAAACACTGCCCTTCACTACAGCGCTGCCCGATGTAGGACCTGGCCCCTGCAGGCCTGGCCTTTCTACCCCTAGTCTGTTCTCATCCTTGCCCCTGACTTAACACCCTGGTCCACCTCACCTGGCTCTGTCCAGTGGAGCTTCCCAGATCACTCTCCCGACCTCATACTACCTGTTCCGGATATCCCTGGGCTCTCACTGGCCACTCAGGTGGATAAAGAACATGGACTATCTGAGCATTTGTCACGTAAGGTGGGACTTCAGGATGTCTGTTTATTACAGAGAAAATTTAGGTCCGAAATGTAAAGTGATGTCTGCATGGGTCATGTGCGTAGTGGAAAACTAGGATTTTAATACAGCTTTCTGGCTCAACAGCCAGGACCTGCACTGACATCTCTTAGCCAGGGTTGTGGGCCTGTGCCATGGGGCCCTCTGGTCCCTGCCTGGGCTTCGGCCTCTGCCAGGCAGGTCTGGTTGGCTTCCAGTGCACTGCTGAGCTCTGGCTGAGCCCCTGCAGCCCTGTTCCCCAGAACCCTATGTTGCTCCCCTTTTCTGATCTTTGGTCACACTGTTCTTTATGTCCAGCTTCAAACCCATCCCACTCTCTGTCTAAATCCCATACCCATCCTTTAATATGCAACACAACAAACTTTAAAACATTTTTTTCCTCCAACTTCCCAAAGCAATTTCTCCAGCCTCTGAACTCCCACTGAACTTAATGGAAAATCGATTGTGATTATAATATGTGTCCCCCAGATCCCCAGAGGCCAAAGTAGGTTATTTCTTCTTCTTAAGCATTCCCGTAGCATCCTTTACCACCATCCCCCTCCCCATTTCCAAGCCTTATTTTATAATCAATTAATTGTTCCTTTTCTGCCTCCTACAACCAGAATGTCGGTTCTCTGAAGTCAGGAACTGAATTGTCTTGTCTGGCACACGGTAGATATGGACGAAATTCATTAGATAACTAAGCCTTGCTCTTTCAGAGGTTCTAGGTTACTTGTGAGAGAAGGAGCCCATCTCTTTCACCCTGGTGTCACCTGCAGCGTCTGGCTCTACACCTTGTTCATAGTAGAAACCCAGTTGCCACCGCATCAAATGAACCACAGTGAGTGTGAAGCTGAGGGTGTCAAAGCTCACACCACCTATGCTAGACCAGCTTCCCCACGCTCCCCAACGTCAGGGAGCCATGTGGAGCCACCAGAAGCTGCCCCAGTATCGTTGCTTTCTGACCCCCAAGGAAAGGCTCTCAGAGGTCAGGAGTAGTCAGGACAGAGGTCACAGTCAGTGCCAGTCTGAGTCTGCTAAGAGCCCATTCCTGAGCCTCAGGCTAAATCTGACGTGTGGATCTCATTCTCAACCCTCCTGCCCGAGAGCCATGCTTTCACTTCTCTCCTTTCCTATTTCCCAGACCTCAGATTCTGTCTTTTGCTCTCTGCCCTCCTTCCAGTTTCTAAGCTCTGCGCTCTGTTCACAAGCGCTCCCAGGATTTCTCTTCCCTGTGCCTCCCAGAGCCTGCGGTGCTCCCTGGGGACTGTGCCCTGGGCTGCCCCGGCTGGGCCGCTGAGATCTCTGCCCCCTTCCTCTCCTCCCTTGGCCACTGTCCTCTCTGCTGTCAGAAAATAAAAACAAAAATTGTTAGTGAGTACTTAGGTGAAGACTGAGAGATGGACATACTAAAAATATTATTAGGTGCCCCGAGGGGATGTAATAAAGGGAGTTTTATGGGGTATGACAGCTTTCTGAAGTTAATGAACCATTTGGCATGGCCTGGAGCAGAGCGAGGGCTTGCCAAGGCTGCACTGGGACCCAGCCACTCGGGCACGCTGGCCTGCAGCCTCCTCTCCTTACCGGGGGACGTTCTCGCTGTGTCTCTGCTGGTGAGACAGTGACTTTAGCTCCCTTGCAGTGCAGACCGTGAGACTGTTTTCCTCCCCACATCCCAGTGTCCCTGCCCAGAACTTGATTATGCTGCTGCAGAAGTGTCCATTGCTCTGAGAGGAGCAGAACAGGAGCCTGGCTTTGGGCAGTCGCCTTTGTCATGTATCCAGAGGGCACAGCGTGAACAAGGTCAACAGTGCACTGGCCGGAAGACCATGTAATTGGAATCCGTCTTCTACTTAGTGTAAGAAGACAAGAGATGCTCTGTGTGGCTGTCTCACCCTCCAAGCAGGGCCCGGTACACTCCCTACTTAGGCGACTTTGGACCATGGTGGCCCTTAGTAGGTCTGACATATCAGAGACTGACCCTTTTGGCCTCTCCTGGGCGTCCTGCACCTGCCCCGGGTTTCAGAGAGCATGACCCGTGTGCTTGCATCTCAGGAGCGCTAGAGTGTAATCCAACCTGTGAGACCAATTGTAAACAAGGGTTATTTAAGTGGCTTCACCAAGTATCACACTACCCGGGTATTATCTTCTCACAAGCTGGTGCGAATCTGAGGCAGCCATATAAGTAAGTAATAGGGCAGCTATGCCAGCAGTTAGCCTCTGTTGACCTCCTGTTATGTGGCAGGTGCTGGGGAAGCACTCAACATAGCCTGCCTACTCTGCACAGCAGTCCTGTACAGCGGATTTAGTATTTCCATTTTGCAGATGAGCAAACGAAGTCTTAAAGAGATTACATAATTTTCCAAGTCACATAGCTAGAAGGTGGCAGGGCTAGGATTTGAACTCAAGCCAGTCTAATTTATTGCAGTTCGGCCGGGGCCAGGTTTGAACCAGCCACCCTCGGTATGTGGGGCCAGTGCCCTACTCAGTGAGCCACAGGCATCACCAGAGCTGGTCTAACTTTAAATTGCATGGTGCTTTTTAGCCATCAGTGAAGCTGTGAAGATGAGGGAAACCCCACGCCCTCAAGTAGCTGTGTGGCTCTGGGTTACAGGGAGATTCTTCAACCGAAGAGCTTATAAAGTTGTATGCTAGCTCTGTTTCCCTAAAGAATAATACAAACAATAAACACTTTCTTCTCGTCTCAATTTCTTCATTTACAAACTAGGCATGTGCAAAGCCCAAACCCGTGTTTTTTAAACAAATCCTCCTGCAGCTGCCACCGCTGCCATCACTGCATATTTCCGATGGTCCTCTTGTTCCTGAGCTGGTTGGAGGTGCTCAGCCTCGTCTAATATTTTCTTTTCTTTTCCTCCAAAGACCCTAAATATGTTAGTGATGGGGAACGTCCTAGTCTGTGTCTAGAGATACCCGTTCAATCTGAACTTCTATTTTGTCTGCAGAGAATGGCAAATCTGTCCATTGGAAACTAGGAGCTGATAAGGAAGTCTGGGTCTGGGTGATGGGTGAACACCATCTCGACAAACCCTACGACATGCTCTGTGATGAAATCATTGCTGAGCGCGCACGGCTGAAAGCAGAGCAGGAGGCGGAAGAGCTCAGGTAGGAGATCTGCAAACCCATCAGAGACTTTAAAAACTCTCCAGACGTTAGAAAACACTGCAGAGATGCTTCTTGCTCCCAGCGTCTGGTGCAAGAGTAGGGTGGGCTTTGAGGGTCACGAAAATCATTTAGATCTCTCTGGAAAGTTTCTTTGGCCTTTCGGTCTAAAGCTCTTCATTCCGTCAGTACTATGAGATCAGCTGTCCTAGTTTTGATGTGGGATCAGATTTGATGTGAGTTTGCACATTCCCCATGGATCATCGCTGGTTTTACTAGAATCGCGATCGAGCAAGTCAGGCTGACCTGGCCGAGTGTTGGAAATATATATGATCAATGAATGCAGTGACTGCCCCAGCTGCCAACCTTCTAAGAACACGATCGCTTAGACATATGTAGGTGCACATATGGAACCTCAGAGGCAAAGGGAATCCAGAGAACAGGGAGCTTCCAGTCTACGAGGGGAAACAGGCGGACACACAGCCAGCTGTAGCAAATGCAGGCTGTGATTTGTGCTGTCACTGAAGGATAAACATGGAGTTAACCAAGCACAGGTAGGAGTCTCTCCTTTTGATCCACAGAACGGGTGAAATCCGAACTGAGCCTTGAAAGATAGATAAGTTGTTTCCCGGCTATAGAAGGTCAGGAGGAAAAGCGCAGGCAGAGGGCGTAATCCAGACCTCTAGCCTTGATTACTAATTGTTCTCAGGGGAATGATGGGACCTTGTGAGTGTTCAGGATATATTAGGGCAATTGGTGAAGACAGGGACCATGCTCAAAGTGCCTCGAAGGCCAGATTTAGGAGTTCGTACCTTATTCTGTGGGCAATGAGGAGGTATTTGAATAGGGAGTGACATAACCAATGTAGGATAGTGACTAAAAGGGAAACTGAGGCAGGTGATGGCGTCCCTCTGCTAAGTGGTGCCTGGGGTGACCTCTGCAAAGCTTGCTGTGTCTTGGGGTCTTCCTCTGGCTCTGGGCAATGGTGTTGACCATCTTACTCTGAACTGGTGAATTGGGGTGGATGTCAGGACCTGAGTTTGGTTCCCCAGGGCGGTGATGGGAGCAGCCTCAGCAACACAACAGCTGGCCCCGTGCACTGCCAAGGGCTGGGGATGCCGCCCACCCACACCTATAACTTTAAAACTATATATATATATATATGGAAACAACCTAAATGTCCACCAACCCAGGAATGGATTAACAAGCTGTGGCATATGTATGCCATGGAATATTATTCAGCCATTAAAAAAGATGGAGACTTTACATCTTTTGTATTGATCTGGGTGAAGTTGAAACACAGTAGAGTATCACAAGAATGGAAAAGCAAGTATCCAATGTGCTTAATACTAACATGAAGCCAGCAGATGATCCAATACACGCTCACGTAAGAGAAAAACTCAAATCAGTTCAAGGTGGGGGGCAAGGGAATGAGGGAGCAGAAAGTGGGGAGGCGGGGTGGGGCTGGGTGTGCCCCCACTTAACTGGCACAATGTTAGGGTGAGTGACACACCTCTTGGGGGAGGGACACAATTATAAGAGGAACTCTACTTAACAAATGCGAACATTGTAACCTAATTCTTTGTTCCCTCAAATCAACTGGAAACAATAATTAAAAAAAAAGAAAGAAAGAAAACTACATATGGACAGATGATGATGAAGGGATTATTTGATGACTGATCAGGAGGAGGCAGGGTGATCTGTGGCTCAGCTTACACACCAGGAGTTGGGCAGGCCTGGGTTGAAATTTTGGCTGTGCCACGACATACTCTTGGAGAAATTATAACGTTTCTTTGAATCTCCTGTGACAAAGTGGGGATAACAGTGTTTTTCTTGTAGGGTGGTTACGAGGATTGAGGTATTATCATTAAAGTACCTAGCAAAGGGCCTGGCCTATTATAAGCCCCTCAGTAAAGTACGTTTTATCATTTTATGGTTGTGATGATTTCTCTTTTGTTTCTCTACAGAAAAACCCAGTCCGAAGAATTCACCAATAGCTTAAAAACAAAATCACAGTGCCTGGATCTGCAAGCAAATGACCGGGAGACTCAGAACACCTGCAAGAAAGCAGCAGCGAAAGAGGGACTGGGTTCGATTCCAGCGCCAACCATGGAAGGAGAGAAAACCCAGGTGAGTCTCCCATGTCTATAAATGTGCAGAATTTCACAACTTGGGCAGATGAAGATATCTGGGGCCATGGAGACGTATGTGTCCAAGTACCAGGACCTTACACTGGCTCTCCACATACCACCCAGGTTTAAGGCCCCACTGTTCATTTCTCTCTGGAGGGATTTGGATCTCCTGCTACTTCATGAAAAAGAGAAAATACTCTTTTTTTATGGGGCTAATGTTGGTACTAACGAAAACTCTAGGAATAATTTTTAGCATTTTAGGATATTTTCAGATTCCTCACCTGCCCCTGTTAAATGCTTTCTATTATAACAGGAGTTGGTAAGCTTTTTTTGTAAAGGGCCAGTTAGTAGGGAGTTCAGGCTTGGTGGGCCCTGCTATCTCTGCCAACAAAGAGATGAAAGAGCACAGCTGCGTTCCAATCAAACTTGCCTTTCGGGGCGGCGCCTGTGGCTCAGTGAGTAGGGCACCGGCCCCATATGCCGAGGGTGGCGGGTTCAAACCCAGCCCTGGCCAAACTGCAACAAACTTGGCTTTCGGAGGCAGGCAGGGGCTGGCTCGTAATCTAGATGGCATTCCATGAGTCTTCCCCTTTTTTGCAGACTCTAAACATCACTGCCCCCCCCTTCCCCTGGCTTCTAGATTCTCCCCACTATTGTGGGGAGAGTTATTTCCCCAACACAACAGAAGTTTCAATGAAGAACTGATATGAATGTGGTTCAGGAGGTTTAAAAAGCTCAAACACAATTTTCTGCTTGGCTTATAGTCTGGAAGAACAATAAAATTGTATTATTATTCTGCCAGAAATTTAATTACACTGAGAATTAGCCCGATATTTGCCATCGTTTGACTTATGTTCGCGTCCCCCGCCCTGTAGCACGGTTGTGTGTGCTCAAGACCTCTCTGAGGCTGTCAAGCAGAGATGTGCAGCTCTTCTGCCTCCTCTACCAGCCTAGTTGGAATCTAATAGCTAACATGGGTCAGGGGTTGTTATGTGGCACGGCACACAGCTTAGTGTCTGCCTGATCCTCACAACATTATGAATTAGACACTTTGTGTATGCCCATTTTACAGATGAGGAAGCTGAGGTGAGGTGTGGTTGGTTCAACAGCCTGCTCAAGGTCTCATTCAAATCCATTTCTGGACTCGGTACCCATAGCACAGTGGTTACAGTGCTGGCCACATACACTGAGGCTGACAGGTTTAAACCCAGCCTGGGCCTGTTAAACAACAAGTGTAACAAAAAAAATAGCTGGGCATTGTGGCAGGTGCTGGTAGTCCCCAGCTACTTGGAAGGTTGAGGCAAGAGAATCGCTTAAGCCCAAGAGTTTGGGGTTGCTGTGAGCTGTTATGCAACGGCACTCTATCAAGGGTGACTTAGTGAGACTCTGTCTCCGAAAAAAAAAAAAAAAAATCCATTTCTGCAGGGACCTCAAAGTCATTCCTTAACTATTCACTCTTGTACTTACTGGCCTCATTAATATGAGGGATGTGAAGAGGCTTTATAAAAGGCTTACAACTCAAAATATTTAGGTGTATAAAATTCTAAACTTTGGTTTACATCTCAGGGTCAGCCCTGAGTACTTTGCCCAGATCCCCAGTGAGGCACCCAAGCTTCCCCAAGCCCGCTTTGTACTCGTCATGCTGAGCACCCATCCTCCTCCACACAGTTTTCTTCCAACCACCCCTATAATCGAGAATAGCAACTATAGCAAACGTCCTTTGAGAGTATAAAGATCTGTGCTCATCTTTGTGGTTGGATTATAATACTTCTCTAAGAAAAACAATTTTTTTCAAAAGTAGGACAGAAGATTAAAATAAAAATTAAAATAGATACTGTGGTTGTTATTCTTTAACCATCTCATAGATATTTTAGGGACAGTGGTGCTATTCCATTTCTTAGGTATCTGCTAAACTGACACGTGAACAGAGATGGGAAGGAGAGAGGGAAACACTTAGGCACAAGGAATATGAAATAAATGGAGGAAGGGTTTTTATGGTGCTGCTTTTATCTGTCCCCATCAGAGAAGGTGCTCTCAGGGTTCCCTGCGATGTTTGCTGACGTCTACTCTGTGACAGCAGGATAGGCAGGGAGCTGGTGCTCTTCACAGCTAGTGTGAACATTTAAACAGCAGGTCCTCTTCCATCTCTTGTCCAGGCGACGTAGCGCTGGACATGTATTTTTACTGTGAGCTCCGTATGTGCTACTATAGCGGGCTGAATGGCGTCCCTCCAAAATTCTCGTCCACTTAGATGCTCAGAATATGAGCTGGTTTGGAAATAGGTCTTTGAAGGTATCAATTGAGGAGCTCAAGATGAGGTTACCCTGGATTTTTGGTAGACCCTAATTTCTATGACAAGTGTCCTTATAAGAGAAAAGCTGAGGGAGAGAAGGAAGAGGAAGGGCAAGTGAAGAAAGAGAGAGGCTGGCCCAAGACAAGAGCTTCCAGAAGCTGGAAGAGGCCGGAAGGACTCTCTGCTGGAGCCTTGAGAGGGAGCACAGCAGTCCTGCCAACACCTTGATTCCGACTTCTGGCCTCCACAACTGTCAGACAGTAAGTCTCTGTTGTTCAAAGCCAGGACTGGTGGTTCTACCCAAGTGGCAGGGTGGTGGGCAAAGGCCGTATAGTGAGAGGAAAGGGGACTTTGGAGGAGCCAGAGGCCACGTTGTGGAAGATGAATCAGGCTTTTCTGGTGTATTTTTTTTTTTTTTTAATTGCTGCTGTGACATATGACCATAAACTTCGTTGTTTAACATAGTCTGACATGGTATGGTTGGGTCTTCCATTTAGGATCTCGTAAGGCTAAAGTCAAGGTGTGGGCCACAATGGGCTCTGCTCTGGAGTCCTGGAGAAGAAAATGCTTCCGTAGGTATTGAGATTGTTGGTCAAATAAGCTAACTGTTGCCTGGTGCGCCACCCCCTCCCCCCCATCCAAAACCAGGGGCAATCTTTGTTCCTGAAGGCCACCGACATTCCTTCTCATGCTTTCCATGTGGGCGCACGACCCTAGTGGCAGATTGAGTCCTTTTCTTGCTTAGAATATCTCTGACTCCAGCTGGAGAAAGTTCTGGGGACTCGTGTGATTAGATTGGGCCCACAGGATAATCTCTCAAATTGAAATTTCATAGTTTATAAGTAACATCCGCAAAGTTCCTTTTGCTGTAAATTCTAGGGATTAGGGTATGGGTATCTTTGGGGCACATGATACCTACCCTTAGGCAGTGCAGGCCCATCATGCCTTATCTGAAACATCTGGGCCCAGATGTGTTTCACATTTTTTTCAGACTTTATAAAAGAAATGCTGTGTATGTACTATATAATCTATAATACCCCAGTAAGGTTTGGGGCAACACTCTAATTAAATGTTATAAATACCACAAATAGTCTCATGTTAGTTCAAGTTAAGTTTTCTCCTGAGTATGGATTTTATATATGTGTGTGTGTGTGTGTGTGTGTGTGTGTGTGTGTGTCTATATATATATATATATATATATTTTTTTTTTTTTTTTTTTAAAGAGACAGTCTCACTTTGTTGCCCTTGGTAGAGGGCTGTGGCGTCACAACTCACAGCAACCCCCAACTCCTGGGCTTAGGCGATTCTCTTGTCTCAGCCTCCTGAGTAGCTGGGACTACAGGTGCCTGCCACAATGCCCAGCTATTTTTTGGTGGTTGTTGTTTGTAGTTTGGCCGGGGCCAGGTTTGAACTCACCACCCTTGGTATATGGGGCCAGCGCCCTGCCCGCTGAGCCACAGGTGCCGCCCAGGGTTATTATATATTTTTCAGAGCCTTTTGGATTTCAGAATTATTGAGAATGGATTATGGGCCTCTAGTCACTTTTTGTTACTATAATGGAACCGGAATTGAATTTTCCTTTGGCTTTTGTCTCTTTAAGACTTCATTTGTTAAATCTATAATATAAAATGAGAACTTTATAAATTCTTCAGTAACCACAGAATAGGTGCAGATACTTCCCATGCCTGCACCTAGGGCAGACATCACTAATCAAGTGCAGCTTTCTTTTCCGATGAGCTGGGGCATGACACCATATCCTTGTCAACGGAGTGCTCCAGGCAGCTGTATGAAGTCCCAGGAATTAGCTGTAAAGGTGGAATCTGTTTGCTGAGATGATTTCTCACAAGTCTCATTCTAGCTCTGAACATTTGGATTTTAAAACACCAATGCCTGCATGACCTATAGAAGAATATTTTTTCGTACAACTGCTGGCAATTAAGAAGGATTTCCATACAGTTTCTGTGGATAAGCCATACTGTGGTGCTTAGATTTTTGGATCTGAAGATGTAAAAGCTCAGCAGTACATAGTCAAAGTCAAGGTCAGCTCAATTTAATTTCTATAAATGAAGCATGAATTATGTATTCTTTGGTCAGGTGGCAATCATATCCTGAGCTGCTTTTCACCATACCCCTCGTCCCTCAGACTCAAACTTATCTCTGGTCCTTCTTGGAAATTTCTAATCTCACATATTAAAAAATGTAGAAGGGCGGTGCCTGTGGCTCAAAGGAGTAGGGCGCCGGCCCCATATGCCGGAGGTGGTGGGTTTAAACCTAACCCTGGCCAAAAACTGCAAAAAAAAAAAAAAAAAGGAGAGAGCTATACCTTTCCCTCCATGGAATAGTCTATCTATAGATTAGCAATTTGATTATTTTACATCAGTGTAAATCAAGTTATATCTTCATTAGCAAATGGCTTTATCCAAGGAGATTCCTTGCATAATAATAAAACATTTGCCCCAAAATTCTTAGTAATAAAAACAAAGTTGGGGAGGTGGGGATCAGCCTACCAGACTTTAGGCTATATTATAAAGCCATAGTGATCAAAACAGTATGATATTGACACAAAAATAGCAACACTGACGTTTGGAACCAAATAGAAAACCGTGAGATGAAACTAACCTCTTATAGCCACCTGATCTTTGATAAATCAAACTAGAACATACACTGGGGAAAAGAATCCCTATTCAATAAATGGTGTTGGGAGAACTGGATAGCCATGTGTAAAGGACTGAAATTGGACCTGCACCTTTCACCACTTATAAAAATTGATTCAAGATGGATAGTACTCTGGGAGGCTGAGGCAGGTGAGTTGCCTAAGCTCATGAGTTTGAGACCAGCTTGAGCCAGAGCGAGACCCTGGTCTCTAAAAATAGCTGAGTATTGTGGCAGGCACGTATAGTCCCAGGTACTTGGGAGTCTGAGGCAGGGGGATCACTTGAGCTCAAAAGTTAGAGGTTGCTGTGAGCTTTGACACCATAGTACTCTACAGAAGGTGAAAAACTGAGACTCTGACTCAGAAAAAAGAAAAGTTTTAAATCTAAGGTGTGAAACAATAAAAATCCTTAAAGAAAGTATGGGGAAAACACTTGACGATATCGTCCTGCAGAAAGATTTTATGAAGAAGCCTTCCATGGTAATTGTAACAACAAAAATAAAGAAATGGGATTTAATTAAACTGAATAACTTCTGTACAGCTAGGGAGACAACAACCAAAGCAAATAGACAACCTTCAGAATAGAAAAAGGTATTTGCATATTATGAATTGGACAAAAGCTTGATAACTAGGATCTACAGAGAACTCAAATTAATCAACAAAAAAAGACTCAACAATCCCTTATATCACTGGGCAAGAGACATGAATAGAACCTTCTCTAAAGAAGACGTACGAATGGCTAACAAACATATGAAAAAATGCTCATCATCCCTAATCATCAGAGAAATGCAAATCAAAACCACCCTGAGATAGCACCTAACCCCAGTGAGAATAGTCCATATCACAAAGTCTCAAAGCTGCAGATGCTGGTGTGGACGTGGAGAGAAGGGAACACTTTGACAGTGCAAACTAATACAACCTTTTTGGAAGGAAGTATGGAAAATCCTTCAAGAACTCAAACTAGACCTCCCATTTGATCCTGCAATCTCATTGCTAGACATTTATCTAGAAGAAAAAAAAATCACTTTATCATAAGGACATTTGCACTACACTGTTTATCACAGCTCAATTTACAATTGCCAAAATATGGAAACAGCCTAAATGCCCACCAACGCAGGAATGGATTAATAAGCTGTGGTATATGTACACCGTGGAATACTATTCAGCCATTAAAAAAGATGGAGACTTTACATCTTTTGTATTAACCTGGATGGAGGTGGAACACCTGCTTCTTAATAAAGCATCACAAGAATGAAGGAGCAAGAATCCAATGTACTCAATCCTGAATATGAAGGCTATAGATGAGCTAATACAGGGTGGCAGGGGAATGAGGGAGCAGGAGAGGGGAGGAAAGGAAGGATGAGGGGATCACGGTGTAGGGCATACCTCTTGAGGGTGGGTCACAATTATAAGTGGGACTTTACCTAACAAATGCAATCAGTGTAACCTAATTCTTTTCAACCTTGATGAATCCCAAACAATAAAAAAATATGAAAAAATGAATTTCGTATGCCTGTCTAAATATGCAAAAAAAAGAAAAAAATCAAAGATTTGTACCAATTTTAAGAGTGAAGAATTTATGCTTCATCTTTAGAGCCAGGAGAAGGAAATTTTAGAATTTTTAGGTGAGTTGTTTGATTCCTGCTACAGCATTTAGAAAATTTGAAGTCCAGTCTTGGAGCATCTTTTGTAAAGATAATCTTTATAGAAGATATTATTTTTTAAAGGATATGTTTATGTTGGTTTAACATTTTTATTATACCAAATGAATAAGTTAAAGTGAAAGTGCCCAGTTGAGGAGCAGATACTTGGAAAGCATACTGCCAACACTGTCAAACAAATCTAGTGTGGGAGTGGAAGTTTTAGTTCTTCCAGCCCTGTGCGTTGGGACGTTATCCTGGAAAGTATTGATTCTCTTGGTAAAAGAGGGATTGAGGGTGGCGCCCATAGCTTTGTGGGTAGAGCACTGGCCACATGCACCGAGGATGGTGGGTTCGAATCCAGTCTGGGCCTGTTAAACAACGATAACTGCAACAAAAAAATAGCCATGTATTGTGGCAGGTGCCTACAGTCCCAGCTAGTTGGGAGGCTGAGACAAGAGAATCACTTCAGCTCAAGAGTTTGAGGTTGTGAGCTGTGATGCCACGGCACTCTACCAAGGGAGACATTGTGAGACTCTTGTCTAAAAAAAAAAAAAAAAAAAAAAAAAAAGAAAAGAGGGATTGACTTTAGTAACACTATTCCTTTACAAAGGAAGCTGAGAAAATTTGTACATAAGAGAAAGCTTGCCCAGTGACATCTTATGGAAGCAGCAATTGTCCCCTGAAGTCCTTGGATTACGAGATGCTAATCTCATCATGAGCCCAGTCGTGGTCCTTCTCATTTTTCAGATGAAGAGTTGGAGAGAAAAGAAGGCTAGCTGGTTTGTCCAGTCCGAGGAAGAGGCTGAAATGACATCTAGATTAGGACTGAGTGTGTAGTTTTTATTCTGCAAAACTATTGCCTTCTGCAAGAGATTTGCCATATACCTATTTTCTGGCTGTGGGGACGCAGCTGGAGAAACACACAAATGACACTGTGTTTCGTGCTCAGTCGGTACTGTGATTCTTGGTGGATCACGGTGGACACTCGGTGGTAGCAGGTGTCCCCACACTGAAGCAGAGGTGACGGTAAACACAGATTTAGACCTGGTCTGAGACAAGCAGGCAGGAAAGCAGATGCCATCCCCAAGCAGAGAAGACTGTGATGAGGAGTTAATGGGACCCAGATAAATGACAGGTGACACATTTGTGTGAACAGAGTCACCTTACTTGAAGGAGTTTGGATAAGAGTGAGGCGTGCCCTGGGGCTGAGCGGAGATCCTTGGGGACCCTCCATCTGGACAGCCACCTGAATGCAGTCAGTGTTTTCCCTTCCTCTCCTGCAAGAGAACTTGGGAGCCGAGCTGGTTCTGAGTGTGGTTGGGAGAATAGCAGAGTATGCTGCTTCAAAGATAAGCCCCTTTGTCTTTCTCTGCTTCTACGGGATTTGTAGGCTGGAAACTCATTAATCAGTAGCCTGACTGTCCTTGCCCCTGAGATAGACCTTGAATAAAACTGTATCTGCTCACTTTTAGATTTTATCTCTACAGAGAATTGTTCATTATTTTTACAGAAATGGCCTTCGGTGTAGGTCACAGTGCAAAACAGGAGATTAAAAAAAAAATCAGAAACATCTGGGATTCAGTGTTATGGAAAAAAATAGAAGACCTTGGTACTCTAAAAAGCTTTGATTAAGAGTCTGTCACATGGGATTGTCTTTACCCAGGTGGCCATGCACACACACACAGGCACATAAGCAAATTACCACACACGTTACACATACATGTACACACATCACACACATTACACACACATACATTTTCCACACTGCCCCCAGGCTCTGATACCTGCTTTCCTGTCTGTCATTTTACTGTAACAGTTAATGATAATGAAAACACTCCACTAAAATGTATGCTGTAATTGTGAACTTGACATTGAAACTATGGTGGTTGTCAGTTACATTTCTAATTGTGATTCTGACTCATAGCGTCAGGTTCCCCCAAGTAGACAGCAGTTAAGGAGCAACCTATAAAATGATATGAAGGCATAACCATGAAACTTCTAGTTTTTTCTTCTTCCATACTTTTCTTCCAAACCACAGTTAAGATTGCTGTTCATTCCTCAACCAGCAGTTCTCTAAACCCAGAATTCAGTGATTTACATTTACAAGGGAGAGATTCAGAAGGGAGATCCTAAGATCAGAACATGCCTTTGAAAGAACAGAAAAGAATATGCTGAATTTTTTTTTTTTTTTTTTAAGAGATGGAGTTTCACTTTATTGCCCTCAGTAGAGTGCTGTAGCGTCACAGCTCACAGCAACCTCCAACTCCTGGGCTTAGGCGATTCTCTTGCCTCAGCCTCCAGAATAGCTGGGACTATAGGCGCCCACCACAACACCTAGCTATTTTTTTGTTGCAGTTTGGCTGGGGTCGGTTTTGAACTCACCACCCTCGGTATATGGGGCCGGCACTCTACTCACTGAGCCACAGGCGCTGCCCAATATGCTGAATTTTTAAAAATCTTTATTCATCTCAAAATGCTATTGCAAAGTAACCAAAAATTTGGGTTTTCTGGAGCTTGGGCTTCCTGTAAAGGGTGAAAAGCAGTGTTAGGAGTTTAGCACTTTAAGGTGATTTAAGTGCAGGTGAGTTCTGAGGTGGGTGAGTAGGTAGGGCTAAGAAGCTTGCACCTCGCCCAGAGTAGACTCCCTGTACGTGGGGTTAGTGGTACCAGCCCAACAGTTTCTTATTCCTGTCTGCAGACAGCTATATCGCCAATCTCTGGGAGGCAAGGGGAGTCAGGGTCACATTTAGAATAAGGTGTCCCACTGTAAACAGAATGAGAAAACGTGTTTCTGAAATACAAGCTAGAATTTTGAGAATTGAGTTGGATATGGAGAAAAAAGAGGAAGAATCCTATCTCAAACCAATTAACCATTTCCCTGATATATATTCCCTTCTAGTATACTGAAGGAAGTATTTTGATATGATTTTTGTAAGAGATAAAATATTGGGTATATCAAGTAAAAATGGATAAGGAATTAATTGTACTTATTGATTCGAGAGTGGGGCCGTAATCAGAGGGCTACATGATGACTCACATGCTTTCTGTGTAACCCTCAGAATTTCTTACAGATTATACGTAAGCATAAAATAGAATCACAAAATCACCTCAAAAGTCTTTTAAGCTATCAATGTTTTTTAAAAATAAGCAAATACACAAAATAGTATCTTAAAGAAAAAGATTAATATAAAGTGAGTTAGAAAAGAGAAAGATTTCTAGTCTTGAGAGTTTACCCAACTTTATTTTGGTGACAACTTTATAATGTTCAGCCACACTGCAAATGATATTCACAAAAATTCACTTATCCGGCTTGTTAAAAGTCATGTGCTGGGAAAAAAGACCTGGGATTCTGAGTGGGGAGACCTGAAGAGGTCAGTCCTTTCACTCTCTGGAGCTGAGTTTCCTAGTCCATCAAATGGAGGTTACAGTAGTTACCTATCACTGGGTGAACAAGAGAATCAAATAGAATCATTGCATACATAAAAGTGTCTTAAAATGTGTTATGTGTGATATGAGTATTATTTCTGTTGTTTTTCTATTACTATTCTTAGTTAGATGTCTAAGTTCCATTGCATCAAGGCTTCCTCAATCTATCATGTTTTTTTTTTTTTTTTGTTTGTTTGTTTGTTTCAGTTTTTTTTTTTTTTTTTTTGGCCAGAGCTGGGTTTGAACCTGCCACCTCTGGCATATGGGGCCAGCGCCCTACCCCTTTGAGCCACAGGCGCTGCCCAATCTATTATGTTTTTAAGATGCTTTGAATATTCTCTTAACCATCCTTCATTAGTTTGTTTCACATTTTATATTTAATAATTCGTTTGTTTCTCTGGCTTGTCTTTTTCAAGTCAGCGTTTCACTTTTTTTCACTCATAGCTCACTGTAACCTTCAACTCCTGGGCTCAGGCGGTCCTCCCATCTCAGCCTCCTGAGCAGGTGGGACTACAGGTGCGCACCACCTTGCCTGGCTAATTCTTCCAGGTTTTGTAGAGATAGGGTCTTGCTGTGTTGTCTAGGCTGGTCTCAAACTCCTGGCCTTAAGTGATCCTCCTGCCTTGGCCTCCCAAAGTGCTGGGATTACAGGTGTCAGCCACTGTGCCCATCCTTCTGTTACCTTTTTATGGATCCTCTACCAGCCATCTCTCTGGGTGAGAACATAGAGTGGCCTTTTAAACTCTTTCGTGTCTGAAATGCTTTTCCCAGCAGCCCTACCAGCTGCACATTATTGCATTTCTGGAGATGTCACTGCTTAGTCTGTTTTCACATTGCTTAAGGGGGGAGTTTGTAGGGGAAAGAGTGATAGCAGTGACCATCTAACATGACAGTTTGATGTTCCAACATGCTCAAAATTAGCTCGGACACTAAAGACAATGTTTATTTAAAGATGTGCCATAAAATCACCAGTGACTCAGTCTCTGTGCACAGATTTTGCTAGGAATTATATTAGAGAAATGGGGAATAGATTTCCTAAGGGTCTCCATTTTCCTAATTCATGTTTCAGTAAAATCAGTTTACAGGCAGCATGTCCCATATTTTTAAGCACTAAAATTTATTGTCCTGATTTTCATCTTGTTTGCGTAAGATAGTAGACTTTAAGAAAATATCTGTACTATCTCTACTTCATTATTCTTTATAATTTTATCAAGCAGAGTTCTGTTATTCTGCTTCTCTCATTATTTTAGAAGCATAAAGCTAAATCCCAGTATGCTCAAAAGCTTAAGATTGTAGTCATTGAGAAATTCCTTTACTTATTTAAAATGCTTGGGAAGAGGATCTGATTATTTCAGTGATCTAGTTAGTAAATGGGTGAGTTTTAGACCACTGCTTTTCAGAGTGTTTAAATTCAAATAGTCTATCTTGATTAGTAGTAAAAGTAGAATGAATACCTTTTAGGGACTGAGGTAGTGTTTTATGAATTTATGGTGTGTTAATTCATTCACCAAATATTTATGAAGCCTACCAAATGACAGTGACAGCTCTGTCTGCTGGGGCTGTAGAGGGTGGTGAATTAAGCTGCCACACGCTTTGCTTTCATTGAGGTAATTAATCTGACCATCATTCTATTCAGCAATGCCATGGGTTTAAGAAGTGTAAGAGAACAGGATGAGTAAATATTTAACTATACGGTTTCTTGGCAAAAATAAACCCTTCATTCTGTCCTGTTAATTCATCATTTTCATCTTTTCCATAAAAATGGAATGCCAAACCTGTTTTGTTTATTGGCGCTCTCTGGTTTATTTGGAATTAAAGGCCGTCACAATCTTTTGGCTGCATAACCCTACTTTTAAACAAAGTGAATATTAAATTAGAAGCCAGAATGAACTGGTTTTCAAACCACTGTTAAGAATGAACATAATTAGGATAATCCTTCTCGGATGCCACATCCTCTGGGAGGGGAGTATAATTTGTAACCATGTCACATTCCTGCTGTCAGCACCATCTTTTTGTAACCCAATTGCTTATGTAGATTTGAATTGCTGTAATTCTAAGTTTAACCGTAGTCATGTTTTAATACTCTCCTCTGGCCAGTCCCGGTGGGTGCCCCTCCCAGATCTAATTGGGACCTTCGCTGATCAGAGAGAGTCATCCTGACTCTGTCTGCAGTGCGTCCAACGGGCTTCTAATGTTGTTAGCTTTCAGTTTTTCTCTTTCTTTGAGGGGAATTTTTTTGCATAAATATTCATGGAAGCTTTCATTTTTAAATAGAGAAAATCTGCAGCCGATAAGGCCGCCCCAGAGAGTTTGAGCAGCTGTAGGAATCTCTGGGATGCAGCAGATGGATGATGGCTGCAGTGGCCAATGTGCTCAGGAGAGTTCTGGGGCCCCTTGGGGACAGCCTGCTCAAGAGCAAGCTCTAGACACACAGATGACACGGGTCTGAGTCTCTGCTCTCTACCTAGTACCAGGTCACCAAGTCAGGTGACCAGGTCATCACTTTGGCAAGGGGATAATACTCTGATCCTGGATGTGAAGGTCTACACGATACATTGGATGTCAAAGTGCTTTATGTGCAAAATATATATAAGTAGGGTGGTTTTCTTCCTTTTTTTGGTATAACTAACGAGTATAAGCAGGTCATTGTGAAAATTTTGAGATACACAAAAACCAAGAAACATAAAATCTATGGTGATGGAAACAAATGAAGCCTTTCCAGCAACACTAATAAGCCCAGCAAGTTAAAACTTGCACAGGTGAATCAGGACGCTGTTGACTGTGTTTCTTGGAAGTGAAAGAGTGGACCATTCCACAGTCTGTCTCAAAACTTTCATAGTGACCTATGGATTCCCTGGACTATAGTATCCTACGGAAGCTTTATGGAGGGCAGGGCACCCTCTCTGAGAAGTCTCCTCACCCTTCCTCTGGGAATAGGCTGAGGGGCAGTGGTATTTGTCTCCCTCTGGTGTCAGCATCATAAATCATCACTTTTGAACCCATTAATCTGGCTATCTTTTAATAAAGGAAAACTCTTGGATACCACTGTCCAATATTTACAGCCTAGTATTATATTTGGTGTATTTCAGGGATTTGTACAACATGTGAGCGTATCTGTACGAACCTTCTTTGTGCGAATGTTAAGTTCATGTTATTTTAACACTACAGAAAAGATGACAAAGCAGCTGTTTTTAATAGAAGCACAGCAACTGTCTTGATCCCAGCCCTAAGGAAGTGACCTGGAGGAATGTGGAAAGGATGTTTTTAGGGCGTGGGTAGAAGTGGAAAGTGCCAGCCATCACCTGCATTATATTGAGATAACTGCCAAGGCAGCTGGGAAATGCAGTAGAGCTGGGTGACCACATACCAGCCACTGTGGGTAAAGGGCAGAACTGGGAAAACCAGCAGTCTCTGATACACCAGGTTATTACAGGGCAAAATAACCACTTTACAGTATCCTCTGTGCTGCTCACTGAGTATTGGCACTGGCCATTTCCTGAAAATTTGCTGACGATTTCTGATCTACAGCAAAATTCAGAATTGAGTCCTCCGGCACAAGGCACGTACTGTATTTTGCCGTGTGTAACATACTCCTGTATATAATGCACACCCATGTTTCCCCCTCCCCCCCAGACTTTCAGGAAAAAAATCTTTTGTTTAAATGTCTTTTTTTGTTGTTGTTGTTGTTGAGACAGAATTCTACCCTGCGCCCTGAGCAGTGGTGTCATAGCTCCCTGCAACCTCAGACGCATCCCGCTGCCTCAGCCTCTGAAGCCGCTGGGATTACAGGCGCTTGCTGCGGTGCCTGGCTGGGTTTTTCCATTTTTCTCATGAGTCAGGGTCTCACTCTCGCTCAGACAAGCCTCCAACTTCTGAGCTCAAGCAATCCTCCCACCTCAGCCTCCTGCAGTACTGGGATTACAGGCATGAGCCACCACGCCTGGCTGTTTAAATGTCTTAGTTCAAATTTTTACTTGTTTATACATTTACCTGTATGTTTTATTTACAAAATATTCTCTACATGTTGGTCACCTCTTTGTAAAACTTAACAATCAATATTTTTCAAATAAAGGTACATTTGGCTACCATTTCCCAATTTCCCTATGTACAGCACCTACTGGGAAACATCCTAGTATGACCCATGTATAATGCACATGCTTAATTTTCCCTCAAAAATTTGGGCAAAAAGATGTACATTATACATGGTAAAATACGGTAAGTTCATGGTAATGTGGGGGTGGGTGGCTCTATTTGACTATCCAGGGTATGTGGCTTCCCAAGGCTCAGGCTCTGCACTCAGGCCAGGAACAAGATGAAGGCCTGTGTCTTAGGACATACCCAGCTGGATTTGCCAGCTCAGTTACAGTGCCAAAGAGCTTGGTACCAGGGATCTAGGCAATGGCTCTGGGAGCCCCAGCAGGGGAGTTACCTCTTGGGAAATCCATCTAACACTGCAGAAACCTAGAGACTGGGTAAAAAGAGCAGGGCAGGGAAGAAGTATGGCCCAGGGAGGGAAAGCAGGGAGGCTTCCCAGGCACCACGCTGCTGTGCGAGGTGCGTCTCCAGCAGGCCCCAGGACAAGGCATTTCTCTGGTCTGCGTTTAAGGAGGGAATGCTGAGATCAATCAAAGACAGAATTTTAATTGAGGGCAATTTGGTGTCTAGAAGTGATCCCAGGGCCCCCAGGACCAAATGGGAGCAAGACACACCAACCCCCCAGCTCCTGGCTCCAGGGTGATAATTCACTCTAAGCCCCACTGAGTGAGGTGCTGGGGCACCCGTGTGCCTGCTCCCATGGTCAGGACTGGCTTAGGAACTCAGCTGCTGGCAAGACACTTGTGTGAATCCAGCTGTGGGGGTGGGGGCAGCTTTGGGGAAGGTTCAAACAAGGGAAGTAGAGACAGGTTATCTTCTGAGATTGCGCTGTTGCTCCATATGCTATAAAACGTGTTTTATTTAATTTTTAGTCACCCTCCAGTTCTTCAAGAAATATTCAACAGATGTTGGCTGATTCTATCAATCGTTTGAAGGCATATGGACTTCACCAGGTAAAAACGATTTCGGTTCTGTCTCCAGGGGGCTACGTGCTTAGCCATTCCCACCAATGTTTCCCGGAGTAGTTAATGGATCTCATGCAGAAAGGCAACTGAGCGGCAGGACGTGAAATGTGAAATCCGTCTTACAACCTGCAAACACAGCTATTCATCTCTGTCCATTTCTCTGGAGTTGGGAAAGTCTTGAATGTCGTGGGAAGAACAGATGCAAAGCTATCTTCCGAGGTCCTCCCAAAGAGGCCATCTCCAAGGCTGCCGCAGACACGGAGGGAAGCCTGATTACAGAGAGTGATAAATGCCGCGCTGGATTTGGCAGAGAGGGTGAACTTGGATTATATTACTCCTGCGCTCACTGTTTCTGTGAACCTGTCCCTTGACGATGGGCAACCTCTCATGCCTCCGCGTCCACTGGACCTCTCTCTGGTCTGTCGGTCTGGCATTCTCCTACAGGCCGAGCCCACATCTTCCTTCATGCCAACTTGCTAGTGTACCCTAAATTGTGCAGAATAAAGGAGGCCTAGTTTGGAAGCTGCAGTAGGATTTGACCTGCAGAGCATCCGAAACAGCAAGGAAGATGGCGCGCCTGTGAAGGGGATGTTCCAAAGGGCCACAGCCTGAGATGGGGCTGGAGGAGGCCGGCGGAGGATCGCGTTCCTGTGGAGGGTGTGAGCCCTGCCCTGACTTCTCTGTGGGGACGCACACGAGAAGCTTGCACCGCTGAGACTTCCAAGAAATCATGATGACATTGTGGAACTGTGGTCCCTATATGCGTACCGCTGCCATAACACATACCTTTTCCTAAAACAGAGGATGTAAGGGGAAATTCCAATAATGCTCAGGATACTTCATGTCGTCTTAAATGATGACAGTTGAGAAAGACAAAATACCTGTGTATTTATTCAACTGAATTATTCAAATTTATTCAACATCCTGGATGTTGCCTTTGTGTGTGAGGTACTATTAGGAGGATTGGACACACATTTTTTGGAAAAATAAGATGATGAAATTTCTTCCCTCTGGAGGCTTCTGTTCTGCATGGGAGAGACAGATGATCATCTGTGAAGTCAGCTGATCACATGTGCTGTGGAGGATAATAAAGGAGGAGGAAGGACGAAGGGGGGTGGGAATGGGTATTTTATTTATTTATTTATTTATTTATTTATTTTTAATTTTTAATCTGTAATAGTCCTGTGAGCTGGACAAGGTAGTAAACTTTAAGCAAAGCAACACGTAGATCACTGAAGTGACATTCTAGTTGTCTATTTTAGTCATTACCTCCACTGGGAATGGATATGTTAGGCAGGTGGTCAAAGCAAGTGATATTGGAGCAAAGTGGAGGAGAGGGAGGGAGAGACCGAGGTGGATTCCTGGAGTGTGGACGTTCCAGGCAGAGGAGACAGCAAGGACAATGGCCAGAGGTCGCTTGGCATAGTTAATGATCAGCAGATAACTCCAGAGAATGGACTAGCAGATCACTTGCCAAGCTTCTCTGCAGAGTTAAGGTGATAAGAGGCTTCTGACTTTGGGAGCATTTGTGAGGGTCTGCTTGTGAGAAGGCCCTCTGTGTTTCCATCCATAGGATGGGACGAGGCTGTCCCTTTGCCTCCTTTTCTGCTCCTGTTGACAGAAGCAGAATCTTGTGGATGCTCCTGAGCATGCGTTGACATCTTGCACTGCAGGCCTGGATCTCCACCCCTCGAGCCCCTCAGCCCTCTGCACCTTCACTCCAGAATCTTCCCCTGGACTGCCCCAAGCTTGACTCCCAGACCTGAGTTCTTGACTCACATCTTCCAGCAAAGCCCCTCTCAAGAGAAAATGATTTTCTGAATATAGGCAGTAAAGATAACCTTTTTAAAATTTTGCTGAAAGTGCATATTCTGGAGGACTTCTTAGAGAAACTTTGGACAAGTCCCTTAAGTTTTCCAGCTGCCTTGAATAAATACAGCAGTCAGAGCCAGCTCTCACCTGCTATTACTCTGTGAAACTCATTCATTTTGAGTTTCCACTGTGTTCATACTTAATTACACTGCAGATTAAAAGGGGTAGGTTTGATAAATATAGCCCTCTCAGGCATTTAAGTATCATCTTATCAAGCAAATGTGTCACATCTGCTATTATTTACTCAATATTTTTCCTTAAGCAGACTCACTTTTTAAAAATATCCTGTTTATCTGTGACAACAAAATCCGCAACAATCATAGTTCGTTTGAAGTTTTAACTATGTGTTTCCTAAACATTTAAAACTAAATGCCCATGCACGTGATAGATGTACAAAGTGCCACTTTTAAGTTGTTTTTTTTTTTTTTTCTTTTTTTTTTTTTCTCTTTAAGGTTAGAAATCGCTAGCAGCACTTTCATGTATTTCAGCCTTGTAAACAGCTTCAGCAAAGCAATGGCAAATTCTAATAGTCATTTCAAACGCCAAAAGCTGTCTTTGGTTTTTATAGTATCAGCACACAAAGGGAGCTTAGCTCCAGGCGGGACAATGTAAAGAAAGTAAAATGAAAATAGTAAATGCACTCAAGTTTAGTTACTTTTAAGGTGAAGTGAAATTTATGAATTATCTGTGCAGTAACTGTGAGTTATGACTTCCCATGATAATCAACCAAGCTTTAAAATATAACATTTAAAACGTTAAGCTTTATATTTTAGTTGTGCTGAGATAATTTAGCAACAGAGAAGTTTTTATCTTTTCATAGGAAAACCCAAATGAAAAGTCCTATCACTTGTGACGGAGAAAGAACCTTTAAGCTTATTTTATTAGCTAACCAAGGCCTTTATTAATTCACCAAGCTGTAAATTCACTTTTGGGTGAGCACTCAGAAGGTTTTATCCAAATAAACAAAGTACTTTTCAGATTTGGTTTGTTCATTTCTCTTTAGTTGTAAACAAATTTTCTTGACCGTTCTTCATGTCATAAAACAGTACCCTTAGAAATGGTTCAGATGGTAACTTTTGTTTACGTATATATTAATAGAAATTGTTTTTTTTTAAAGAATTCTCCTTTTAAAGGAATACTCATTTTTCTTATTTTGTATTTTCTCTTCTCAAAAAATACTATGCTTTAAAAATATTTATTCTGGGTTTTCTAAACAAAAATATTCTCTCCGAACCACCTCAAATTCTATGTAAGTACTGTATTGTTTTGGACACATCTCTTGAGGGCAAGTAGAGATCCAGCTAAGAGTTCCAGTTTGGGGAATGTGCATTTATTCTGGGGACACTGGCAGATACCGTAAAGTACTGTTTACGTAAAGTACTGGTCTCATGAAATAAACCACCACTTCATGGGAGTAAATTTAAAGCATCTAAGTGTCATGTCTGGGGGAAAGGGACAATTGTGTTGAGTTCTTTTTTTTGGTGAGACAGAATCTCACTCTGACATCTTGGGGTTGAGTGCCGTGGTGTCATAGCTCACAGCAATCTCAAATTCTTGGGCTCGAGCAATCCTCTTGGCCTCAGCCTCCCATGTAGCTGTGACTACAGGTGCCCGCCACAACACCCAGCTAGTTCCTTTCTATTTTTTAGAAGAGGAAGGTTCTTGCTCTTGGTCAGGCTGGTCTCTAACTCCTGAGTTCAAGCAATCTTCCTGCCTCAGCCTTCCAGAGTGCTGAGATTACAAGCCTTGTTGAGTTCTTAACACACTCTGCTAGGCACTATAACATTATGAAATACATTTTCTCATTTGACTTATGGGGAATTGAGGTTCAATAATCAGCCCTAGAGTTATACAGATAGGTAGCCATAGGGCCAGCTGCAGGCAGTCTGACTCCACCCAATGCTTTGTCCAGGACCCCAGTTGGCCTCCCTGGAGAGCCAAAGACAGTAAAATAGAAATCAAATGTGCCTAGTACCCTTTCCCTTGCAGAAAACTGTGGGATTTGCTCACCAGTTTGTTTCTGTTTTGTTTTATTTTTCCCCCGAACAGAAGAAAGAATCCACAAAGAAGAAACAAGATGAAGAAATTAATCAAATCGATGAAGAGAGAACCAAACAGATTTATAAGAGCTGGAAGGAAGATTCAGAGTGGCAGGCGTCTTGTGAGTATCCACAGACCCCAGTAGAACCTTGGCATCTCCCAGTTGATTCTTACACCGAATAAAATAATCACTCTAGGAAACATTTAGAATGAGTTGTCGAGAGGTGTCTTAGCAAAATAAAGTAGTACTCAAATATTACTGAATTAATACTTAAATGCTTACAATCTATATTTGAATAGCAGAATTTAGTTCATTTTTGTACCATCAAGATTATAACGTATTTATGTAATAGAACCGTATGTACCTATGAAAAACGTATTTTGGAAGAATGTCTAATGACCCTGGAATGTGTTTATCTCATTAATCTGGAGAAGAAAAAGTTATGAAATAGTATGAAAAATAATCATTATTTTAAAATACCCGAGTATATGGAGGGAAAGAACTGGAAGGTTATTAACAGTAAACACTAAGTTTTCTTGGAAAGGTGGGGTTCAAGATTATTTATTTGAATGTTTCTTCTTCTTCTGTTTTGGGTTTTCACTTGAAGGTTCGAATTCCTAGCAGAACTTATATGTATTTTGGGCTTGTAAACAGCTTCAGGAAAGGGAATTTCTCCATTTTCAACAGTGAACACATTTTAACTTTGTAATAAGAACGTGGGACTAAAGAGGCTGGACATATTATCCATGCCTGAGACCCAGCCCTGGCTCCCCTTAGAGTTTGCCCTGCCAGAGGTAAACCTCAGAGGAGAAGTTGTAGGAATGACAGCAGTCGAGAGGATGCTCACAGATGCTGGAAGGATTCAGGAGGGAAAAAGGATTTGAGTTTTCCCATCTGACTTGGACAAAGAAGGCTAAACTAGAAGCAGACAGACAACATTTGCAGGGCGTTAAGAATCGTAAATCAGTCTGCATTCTCCTTATCGCAAATGCCATTAAGATGACAATGTTTGTGAAACAAAAATATTTGCAAGATCCAGTGGTTGCAAGATCCACTGGCTCTGCAGTGAAATCCTAGTATAATGGAATCTTATTGGTATCTCTCCAAATTCGAACATCACAGGATTTGACCAATAATGCCTGAAGCGTAAATATACTCAGTAGAAATTATCTTTAACTTCCATATTAGAGTCTTTAACATGATGTTGCTGAAAAAAAAGTCCTCTATTTGATAAAGTAGTTGCGCACTGTATACTAATGATTTTTATATTTTTAACACAATTTATTTCTTTTATTTTTTTTGAGACAGAGTCTCAAGCTGTCGCCCGGGATAGAGTACCGTGGCGTCACAGCTCACAGCAACCTTAAACTCTTGGGCTTAAGTGATTCTCTTGCCTCAGCCTCCCAAGTAGCTGGGACTACGGGTGTCCGCCACAACACCCAGCTATTTTTTTGGTTGTAGTTGTCATTGTTGTTTGGCAGGGCTGGGCTGGGTTCAGACCCACCAGTTCTGGTGTATGTGGCCGATGCCATAGCCGCTGAGCTACACGCGCCAAGCCATTTTAACACAATTTAATACATTTTAAAATTTCAGTATTTTATGAATTTAGTATAACTATACTGTCTCCAGTAGTGTACAGTACTTCCTTGGTCACACTCTCACCCCTCACTGTCACCCAGAGCAACTCCCAGTCCTACAAGCTCCATTCATGGTAAGTGCCCTAGACAGGTGTACCCTTTTATTTTTTTGTCTTTTATGCCATATTGTACTGTTCTGTACCCTTTCTGTGCTTATAGATAGAAATACCACTTTGTTAGAATTGCATACAGTATTCAGCACAGTAACCCACTGTGTGGGCTTTTAGCCTGGGAACACGAGGCCAGACCCTGTAGCCTCGGTGGGTGGCAGATGTGCTTTCCAGCTGTGAGCACATGCCATGATATTCACACGAGGACAAAACTGCCTCAGGACTCATTTCTTGGAACATACTCTGTTGTTAATGGACACGTGACTGTAATATTAAAAGGCAGCCTCAAGGTATGACAATGTGTTCTGCAATTACCTGTGGTTAAACATCCCTAAAGCATGCGCTCACCTTGGGTCCAGCTGCCTATTCTTTCCACCCTGTCCAGATCCCCGTGCCACTGAGTAGTCCTCACTGCCTGATCTTTGCTGGTGACCCTGCACACTCATCCAATATGAGTGGCAGAGGTGTGTGGCAGCTGCCTCTCATTATTCAGCACCCCGACAACTTGAATCCTTGCTCAGGATGGGACTCATCACTTAGTCTTGCTGATGGCCGGAGGGTTTTATTCACATTTTCCACTTCTGTCTCAACTTTTCCCACCCAGAAAACCCCCAGACTCTATATGAAGAGCGGAGCCAGGCGGTGAGCTCTGGGCAAGGTGGGCAGCGATAGTGGCTATTGGTGACCGTTGCAGGTGACAGGCCTCCAAGAACCAGCCCTGCGGTCCCTTGTGCAGGGCTGAGCCTGCTCCCCTCTCTGTAGGCTGATGAGGGCCATTCTCAAAACCGCTTTGTTTTTCTAGTGAGAAAATCCAAAGCAGCTGATGAGAAGAGACGCTCCTTGGCTAAACAAGCACGGGAGGACTACAAGAGGCTGTCCCTGGGGGCCCAACGGGGCCGAGGCAGTGGGGGGCTGCAAAGCCCCCCGAGTGTTCCGCAGAAACCAAAAAGACCTCCCCTTCCACCCAAGCCTCAGTTCCTAAACCCAGCAGGAGACCCTCCAAAACCTCCCAGGTAAGAAACCAGGCAGGTGGCTTTAGGCAGAAGCATTGAAATGGGTGGATTGAAGACAAATTATATGACCTGTCATGGGAAGTGGAGGACCAGCCAGCTGCCTGTGTAACTCAGACTCACCTCGGAGCCTTCTTCCCGAGGTACCTAATGGGGCTCTCTTCCCCTCTTAGCTGCAAAATGTCCACAGTTGTTAGAATGTGTATAACCAATAACACGGTGATGGTGCCTACCAAGCTAGGTGACGTCCTATTGCCCCCCCCCCCCCAGTGGCAGCAGGTAAACCAGAGAGGGGAAAATAGGGCACAGCTAGGGTTCCCTGGATGCCCAAGGTCACTCTGGTAGTAAAAGAATATCCAGGTGTGGACCTGTGGCCTCGCTGACTTTCACTGCGTTTTCACTGCTGAAGATTGAAAGTTTGACGGTTAATTCTCATTCCAGGATACAAAGCCAAGTTCATCTTTTCAGAATTTGGAAAGGCTTCATTTTTGAATGAACTCTTTATTTGGTCATAAAGGTCACCTTTGCCTCCTGGGCTGTGAAGGAATTAGAAAGAACAATTTGTTTTGGAATATCCCTGGAGGAAAAGTACAATGATGCTAAAACAGAAATTCCGAATCCCTTAGGTTTACTCACCATAAAATTGGTTTTTCCTTGTTACTGATATTGTATTACTTTTAATTTTCTAGTATTTAGAAAGAAGTATTTAAAATCAAATGTTGATTGAAAGAAGCAAAACTGTCTGAAACCTTGCCTCTGAAATGAAACTTAAAAGTACTGCTCTGTTAAGAGTATGGAGAAATGGCTCAGCACCTGTAGCACAGTGGTTATGGCACCAGCCACATGCACTGAGGTTGGCAGGTTTGAGCCCGGCCTGGGCCAGTTAAACAACAATGACAACTGCAACAAAAAGGAGTCAGGTATTGTAGTGGGTGCCTGTAGTCTCAGCTACTTGGGAGGCTGAGGCAAGAGAATCGCTTAAGCCCAAGAGTTGGAGGGTGCTGTGAGAGCTGTGATGCTACTGCACTCTATTGAGGGTGAGACTCTGTCTCTAAAACAAACAAACAAAGGAAAAGTACGGAGAAATGATAAACAAAGATCTCTCTTTGCTTGGAATGGGTAGTTATCTTTAAGTTTTTTTTTTGGTAAACAAGGATGATGACCTCAGTAAAAACACAAAGGTGGACCTTTTCCTCTACTATAATTATTTCTACTTACTCAACTGAAAGGTTCCATTTTGGGACACAGGGACCAACCTCAATGACCATGTTATACAAAGTGACAGTTTGGGGAATGATTTCTTATGGACAATAAAACAAGAAATATAGTCAGGAAAAGGGTGTTCCCTTAGTTCTATGAACAGGTCACAGAAGTGCGTGGCCCTCTTGGTGCTGGGGCTTGTCTGTGTGCACGTTGGCCAGAGAGCGTCCAGGGCAGTGTGTGCTGGTCACGCCTGTTCTCGGTCTCGACCAAGGGCAGAATGGAAAAACTACTTGCAAGACATCCCTTTCCTGCACCATTTTTGAGCACAGTATATTTGATTGACAGCAATGAAGGTGGCCTTTCAAAAAGGGCAATTCTTGTTTTTAAGCTGTGCTCCATTAGCTCACTGTTTCCAAATTAAGACATTGCATGAAGTGCTTCTTGTGAGTCAGACTGGGTGGGTTTAGGGCTGGGACTTTCAACAGTAACGGCCGAGGTCAGCTTGGAGCCAGCCCCAGAAAAGACAGAAACTGGCTTCTCCCGTGTCTTTGGAGTCCTGTTTGATTTTCAAAGACTTATTCCAAAAAGAACCTCATTTGGAAGCTAGTATAGTGTGACAATTTATCCTATAATGTCATGTGTATGTCTGCTTCCCAGGAAGGTCAAATATTATATTTTTTCCAAAAGGCTCTGGAAATCATGAGGAATAATACATACATGTGTACGCACAGACACACACATCCACTTAGTCTGTAAGTTAATTTGAATCACAGGAAATTCTAATAGCTCATTCAGACTCTTCAGTGTTGTATGCTCCAAGTTTGATTTTTTTCTTTAATTGGTCCATAATAATCATACAGATTTATGAGATACAGTGTGATGTTTTGATACATACATGCAAATACATTGTGTAATGGTCACATCACAATAATTAGCATACCCATCGCCTTAAACGGTTGTCATTTCTTTGTGGTGAGAACATTTAAAATCATATCTTCTGGCTATTGCATGCATTATTGTAGACTATAGTCACCTCGCTGTGCAATACAACACCACAACTATGTCTTCTAACTATAACTTTGTACCCATTGGCCGACTCTCCTCATCCCTCTTCCCCCCTACTCTCCCCAGCCTCTGGTAGCCACCGTAACAGTCCCTGCTTCTTTTATATTCCACCTCATCCAGTATTTTTCATTCTGTGCTTGGTTTATTTCACTTAACATAATGCCTTCCGGGTTCTTCCATGTTGTTGCAAATGACAGGATTTTTATTCCTTTTTTATGGCTGAGTATTACTCCACCGTGTGTACACTGCATTCTTTAATCCATTCATCTACTGATGGACACTTGGGTGGGTTCTGCGTATTAGCTCTTGGGAATAGTACACAATCATCGTGCAACTGCAGGTACCTCTCCAACATAACGGATTTCATTTTCTTTGGACATAGACTCAGTAGTAGGATTGTTGGGTTGTATGTTCTATTTTAAGATTTATTGAGGAATCTCATACTGTTGTTCCGAAAGGCGGTACTAATTTATATTCCCACTAACAGTGTGGGAGAGTTGTCCTTTCTTCACATCCTTATCGGCACTTTTTATTTTTGTCTTTTTGATAATAGCCATTCTAACTAGGGCGAAGTGATATGTCATTGTGCTTTTGATTTGCATTTCCTTGATTAGTGATGTCACACGTTTTTTTCATACACCTGTTACCTAATTGTATGTCTTCTTTGAGAAATATCAATTAAGGTCTTTTTGCCCATTTTTTAATTTGGATTACTATTATTAGTATTTGCTATTGAGTTGGGTTTCTACATATTCTAGATATCAGCCCCTTGTCAGATGCAGAATTTGTGAATACTTTCTCCCATTCTGTAAGTTGTCACTTCACTCTGTTGATTGTTTCCTTTGCTGGACAAAAGCTTTTTAGCTTATTATAATCCCATCTGTCTATTTTTGCTTCTGTTGCTTATAAAGTTGAGGTCTTCTTTTAAAAAGTCCTTGCCCAGGTTGGTGACATGAAGCATTTCTCCTTGATTTTCTTCTAGTAGCTTCATCATAGTTTTGGGTCTTATATTCAAATCTTTAACCCACTTTGAGTTGATTTTTGTATATGGTAAGAGATACAAGTCTAGTTTTGTTCTTCATGTGGATATCCAGTTTTCTCAGCACCATTTGTTGAAGAGACTATTCTTTCTCCAGTATGTTCTTGGTGTCTTTGTCAAAAGTCTGTTGGCTATAAATGCATGGATGGTATCTGTTTTTATGCTGGGACCATGCTCTTTTAGCTACTATCATAATTATTATTTTTTTGGCATTTTTTTTTGGAGGGCTTGAAACCGCCATCTCCGGTATATGGGGCCGGCACCCTACTCCTTGGAGCCACAGGTGCTGCCCTATCATAATTATTTTTAATAGTTTTGTCTTTTAATCTTCATACTAAAGATACATTAAATGGTTTATACACCATGTTTACAGTGTAAGAATAATAACCACATTAGTATTCTTTTCTTTCAGGTAGAAGAATTTCTTTTAGCATTCCCTGTAGGACATATCTGGTAGCAGTTAACTCACTCAGATTTTGTTGGGGAAACTCTTTCCTTAATTTCTGGAGGATTTCTTTGCTGGGTACATTATTCTTGGTTGAAAGGTTTTTGTTTCTTCCGAGCTCCAAGTATATCGTCCTGCTTCTTCCTGGCCTAGTGCCAGGCATAGTGGATCTCTCTTTAAGTTGTTTTCTTCTTTCTTTTCACTGGTTTCATGATCCTCTTTTTGTCTTTTACCTTTGAGGTCAGTATGTCTAGGGGTATTCTTATTTTGGGGTGAATCTGACTGGTGAACTTTCACTGTCCTATGCCTTATAACCTGGATATTTATTTCTTATTTCAGGTTTAGAAGGCTTTCTGTTATTATTTCTTTTCTTTTTTTTATTTCTTTCTTTCTTTCTTTTTTGAGACAGAGTCTCATTATGTCACCCCTGAGCAGTAGAATGCCATGGTGTCACAGCTCACAGCGACCTCAAACTCTTGGGCTTAAGCTGTTCTCTTGCCTCAGCCTCCCAAGTGCTGGGATTACAGGTGCGAGCCACCGCGCCCGGCCCTGTTATTTCTTTGAATAAGTTTTCTACAACCCTTTGTTTTTCCTCAATCCTCTCTTTAACTCTAATAACTTGAATATTTGCTTTTTGGATGTTGTCCCATAGATCCCATAAGCTTTAGTTATATCTTTTTTGTTTTCTCCTGTGTATTTTCAAATAGCCTGTCTTTGAACACATTGATTCTTTTGTTTGATCAAATCTGCTGTTGATATTCTTTATGGCATTTTTCATTTCACTTACTCTATTTTTCAGCACTAGAATTTCTGTTTGATTTTTAAAAAATGATTTTAATTTCTGCTAAATTTCCCTGATAAATTTCCCAATTGATTCTCTGTGTTTTCCTTAAGTATGTTGAGCTTCCTTAAACAGCTATTATGAATTCTTTGAGAAATCACACATGTCCATCACTTTAGGGTTGGCCTCTAGTGCCTTATTTTTTATGTTTGGTAAGGCCATGTTTCATGGAATGTTCTTGATCCTTGTGGATGTGCAACAGTGTCTGCCTATTGAGGGATTAGGTACCTGATACAGTCTCCACAATTTGGCTTTATCCTGTCCTTCAAAGGGCCTTCCAGACATCCCAAGCCGATTTCTTTGCTGGGTACAAGCCATTCTTTGCTGATGGTTTTGTCTACTGACCCTGTGATCACTGCAGCTGTCTCATCACTAGAGGGTGCTCTAAGCACAGGTTTGCTGCCACTCTTGTGAGGGCGCCAAGGTTTACATGGTGAAGACCCAGGGAGGGTACAGGGGCTGTGTGGGAAAGCTGGCTGGGATGGAAGTAAAGACATGGTTCAGATAGGGGAGTCTCCCAGCAGATCCCTGCACAGATGAAATAGGTCTCAACTGCAGCAAGAGGGGCTGGGGTTGAGGCTGGAGCCCCTCAGGATCCAGAGAGATGGAGAGTCTGTCTTGTTGGCTCAGCTAGGTATATACACCTTCCAGTAGGTCTCTGCACAGACAAGACACTTTCCCGACAGCCCTGGTGGTGGCGTTGTGTTTAAATTGAATTCTGCTCAAAATCCGTAGACTGTCGAATGAGACTTGGAAATATGTGTATGACATTGCAGGGTCACTTTCTGTAGTAGAAATTAACTTACATCCCAGAACTTAAGTTCTGCTACTGAATTTATTTCAAAATGATTCTGCTGTTTGTATCTGTTTCTTATCAGTCTCCAAACACCCTCCTTCCTTTTACTTGACCTTTCCGAGACTGTTTTTTTTTTTTTAGCAGTCTTCAAAGTGTGGGAGAAAAGAAAGCAAATCAGGGAGATTAGTGGAAACACAGATAGAAAAGAAAATCAAATAAGGAAAATGTTAGGAAAAAAGTTATTTACATTTGATTGCTTTGTTTGCACGTATGTGCTCTTCAGGAAAATAATGGGGTAAAAATGTATTCTCCATGTTAATGTTTATTGTATCAAGTTTTAATTGGGAGTTCAGCCGGCTTCTAATTCATATTAAAAATGAATTTAAATCTATGCATTAACACAGCAGCGGCTCATTCCCATAACTAGCCCTTTAGGACTGAAAGGACAAGTGACAGATTGATGTTCCTTCTGTTCTGCCCTTGAGGAGTTTTATAATGGTGGTGTACAGGGGGCCCCCACTCTTATTCACTCAGCCCATGTAATTACATCTTGAAATGTCTGTAATTCTCTCTGTGCGCGCTCTCTCTCTGTATATAACATACATACATATATACACATATGTACATTTTTGAGGGTATTATTTTCAAATTAATTAATTCTAACTTAAAAAACTTTTGTAAATAACAGAAATCAGGGAGTGATGAAGACCATGTCCACGTCCGCCCAGGACGACACCATCCGCTGGTTTAAAGAGGAGCAGCTGCCATTAGGAGCCGGCTACCAGAAAACCTCAGACACCATAGCTCCCTGGTTCCATGGTGAGTGCAGAGATTCCTTTTCAGAACCTCACCCACAGGCAGATGAATCTGTGCTAATCCACCAGGAAGGCAGAAAGAATTAATGCTTCCTTTTATTTGTGCTGGCGTCGGATATCATGAAAATTATGCGCAAACCTGTTTTTATTGTCTGTCAGCTTTTGTTAGTGTTTGTGTATTTACTGCGTGGCCCAAGTCAATGTTTCTTCTTCCAATGCAAAGCAGCAAAAAAGGTTGGATGCACCTGTGACCTGGTCTTTATTTCTCGCTCCCAAAAGGCTAACAATGGAAGGAGGGACGATTGCAGATCACATAGGTTTGAGCTGTGTTTTCTTCTCTGTAACATGAGGGTCATGATAATGTCGCTGTGTTGTCATTGGGTTGTTTTTATAAAGTAAATCAGCTAATATATGTGAAATGCTTGCAAACAGTACCTGGCATATAGTATTTCTGTTATTATAAGTTAGCAGAACTGAACATCTTAAGTTCACCCTTCCTGTTCTCTCTACCTTTTTTTTTTTTCCCAGCATAATCCTGTCAAAAAATACCATTTTGAGTAACAGTCCCGTATAAGAAATAAGCACCACTTTAATGAAGTCGCTCATAAATTGCTGTAACAACTGTCCTATGCTGTTTCCACAAGCATGCCCTTAAAAAGTCAGGAGGTCACCTCAGCAGGAAGGCAATAGTAATTGGGAAGGACACGAGAAGGACCCCCTTATCAACAGGGCATGAAGCTGTTTGGAAGAATTTGGCAAAACATTGCCCATTAAGATTGAGCTTGGGTTTGGGAAAGGACAGTGCAGAGAGATGGGTTTGAGTCCTAGAGTTGCTAAAGTAATAACTACTACTTTCTACTGTAGGATCTTCAGAGTACCGTAACTGGTTAAGTCTAATTGGTTTTGTTTCCGGAAGAAGTGTTGTTTTTTCTTTTTTTAAGACAGAGTCTTACTCCATAGCCCCAGACTGGAGAGCTGTGACATCATAGATCACCTCAACCTCAAACTCCTGGGCTCAAGCGATTCTCTTTCCTCAGCCTCCCAAGTAGCTGGGACTGCCAATGCCTGCCACAACATCTGGCTAGCTTTTCTATTTTTAGTAGAGAAAGGGTCTTGCTTTTGCTCAGGCTGGTCTCAAACTCCCGAACTCAAGCAATCCACGAGTCTCAGCCTCTCAGTCATCCCAGGTGGGAGCCACCCACACCAGCCAGGGGGACTGCCTTCTCTGTTTGTCACCCTTTGTCCCTTCTGATCTTATTGTCCTGGACTCCCTTTTTCCCAGACCCTTGAATGTAATCCTTATATATTCAACTTTCCAGACCCCTTGAATGGAATTCTTATTTCTATTCATTTTATTCTTGCATCTGGTGGCCATATTTCAGCATTCTTTAAGATAGACCTTACAGTCCATAATATTTGTAAAGGAAGAGGTAAATGTTGGAAAGTCCTCATGGCCAATGACTGAACAAAGACATCTCACTCAATCCGTTTGCTGATTATGAATCCCCACCCCACCCCTCTGTGTATAGATACATAATTACATAATCAATTCTACCCACTACCATGCCTTTAAGTTTTCTCAAGAGAGGGCCAAATAATAAATACAATTCAAGTTTGAAGTTCTGGCCAGAAATCCACAGATTTGTTTTGTATCAACATTTTCCAACTCTTACTAAAATGCCAGCAGTGCAGACGAGCTTAGAATCTGGCAAGGATTAGAGTCAGGAAGGTGCATTACAGAAGCAGAACTGTGCAAACAAAACTTCTGATTTAGGAATTTCCTCATTTTTTCCTGTGGTTAGAGAATGCACCTATTTGCCCTACGCATCAATAGCCGGTTATTCTTTCTCTGAAATGTAATTAACACTTTCTTATTCAAATATGAATATCCTTAGGCGGTTCATGTATTTTTTTTTTTTTTTCCATCTTAGTCTCTTGTAGATGTCTTTGGCTGTCACGGTGTGTAATTCAACCTGCCCTCTCAAAGCTCTAGTCCCAATGTTATATGTTTTCAGCTACTTAAAAAGCAAATTCCTTTAACTTTGTTGGGGTGCAATATCTTTCCCATTTCAGCTGTTTTGAGTTCTGCTATTTTTGGCATATCCTGCTGTCTCTTTCTCTTTGGGGGGTAAATGCTATCCCTTGTGGGGGAGGCAGTTATTCTCTGGGGCTTTGCTTCCCTAGAGACGATTGTTGAAGTGGCAGTTTGTGGCAGCTTGTCACCCCACAGCTCCTTCAGCATGAGGACCAGATGCCACCTCAGACTGAGCAGAGAGAACTGAATAGATTACGAAGCTTCCAGTGCCTTTCTTAATGCAGTTTGAAATCTCAGTGAACCTGTGAATTAACACCCATAAGTGATAATCTGTCCTGTAACTGTTTTGCTGAGGAGTAGAAATTTCTTCCTTGTGGGGCCATAAAAATTCTGCCCACCTATCAGGAAGGGATTTTCACAAGCTTTTGTCTTCACCAAGCACCAATTACAGATTTATGTGACTTCTCAAAGCCTTTTTGTTCCTAAACCCCAGATGACATATCCACATTGCCTCATTTACACCTCTGATTCATATATTTTGTGGAGCGGATAGGCTGTGTCCTGCAGCAAGGATCAGTCACTGCTTGTGTGTGGCAGAGAAGGACAGCTTGAAGTCCATTCCCTGGCAGTCACGGCCCTGACCTTGTGACGGCCCAGCAGGACTCCTTTTAGCAAAGCACTTTTTGTTGAATTACTCTCTGTAATCTTCCTATGTAACTGTCTAGTATTTGTTCAGATTTTGAAGTCACTGGACAAGATAAAACAAAGAGGTCAAAGTGACACACATTTATTCAGATTTGGAAAGAGCGAGCTTTTCTGCAGAGAAGTCTGGGCTTTGCTTTTTTTTTTTTTTCCTGGAAGACCCTCACTTTTCTCTTAAATTACTCAGCGCAGCAAACACCCTTCCTGTAAAAATGTTTTTCCATTAATGTGGAGAATAGGCCATTAGTCCCCCCCCCCCCCCCCAAGCTCTCTGGTACTTGGATTTTTGTCAGTGATGGACTTGAGTCCTCACTGCCTGTGCCTGGGAGCCCAACCGTCCCATTGCAAATGCCCAGGAACTAACTGGGAAAGAGGCTGGTTCAGAAGAGGCCTCAGAGACCAGGGCAGGGCAAGAGGGTGTGTGAGGGGTGAAGGAGAATGATCTGCTTCATTCTGAAGTTCTCCTTAGAATTTTGTACAGAAAGACGATCCCACTGTTTAAAAGCCATGCTTCCATCATCAGGCATGTCTTTGGCGTCACATGCAACATGCTTTGTGGACAATTTCTCCTGCCTCGGCCAGATGATGTTGGACTATATTTCTTCATGCCAGCCCAAGGGAAGGCAGCAAAGTAGATCAGTAATTAAGAACACATCCCACGCCGTCTGGCTTGACATTTCCAGTCTTCCACCGACTAGCTGTGTAGCCTTAGGCAAGTCCCATGACTCTGTTCGCCCCTCGTGTGTATAATGCAGATAATGATGTTCCTGCCTCAAAGGGTTCCGAGAATTAAATGAGTTAACACAGGTCGGTCACTCAGAACTGTGTGTGGCTCCTTGTAAGGCCTGGTTAATAAGTGGTAGCCATCAAGGTAATCAAGTGAGAGAAGGGACACTATCGTCCCAGTCCTGGGTTGTTAAGTCCTCTGGAGCTTCCCCAGGTCTCCAGCAACATGAGTCCCAGGCTGGAGGTGGGGAGGGTCACTGATGTGTCATCCTGTCCCCACATCCAGGCAGGTAGGTACATCTTGTTTAAGTTGTGCAGGTGAAAAATGAACACCTCTTTGTGAAATAAATACTAATTTTATTTAGAGCCCATTCCAGAGCCCACCGTGTCCCGTACTCCCTCAAAACAAAAAGAATACCCTAGGGTGGGAGACGAGAGACTTGGAACCATCGCTCACTAATCCTGCCACCTCACACACCTACCTTTTCTACCTTTGTCTTCTAAGAAATGGAGATGATAAGGACCTCAGCTTTGCTTGTTTTCACAGTTTGAGGATTAAATGAAAGAGAAAAAGCCAGTGGTTTGTGTCTGGTGGAACTTTAATTGTCCTCGCCTGAGTGTGTAAAGTGGCTGGTATAGCTCCTGACCCAAAGGCTTGACATGTGTCCAGTGGGTCAGTCTCAATGGGGAAAGGGTGGAGAGGTGGCTGGTGTGACACAAAGGCTTCAGTACCTTGCTGGGAATCAGTGCAGTAGAGCCCGGTGCCCTGGGAGAGAGGCCGGGGACTTTCTGTGCCCAGGACATGACCATCTGTGATTGAGGGGAACTGTCAGGCCTTTTCACCCACCGCCCGTTCTTACCTCAGGGTCCCAAACTGGGCTGTCCCTCACACACTGCAGCGGGGACCCAGGGCCTGCGTTCGTCCGAGTGGGTAGGGGAGAGACGGTGGCAGGGACTGGTTGGTTGGAATTGTCTGGAGAAGAACAGGCAGTTCTTTCAATCCTCCCCTTTCTGAAGGTCTGAAGAGAACAGGAACGGTTTTATTTCAGTCTAGGTAATTGGTGTTCACGTCTCGATTCACTTTACTAGCAATAAGACTGAAGGACTGTGATAACCCATTGCCTTTTCACAAGGAGGTTTTGGGTTTTGCTTTGTTTCCCTGAGCAGGGTGCTGGCGGTGGGGCAGGAGAAGGCAGGAGAATGGGGCCACTTCTCCCAAATCAGAGCTCACCGAATAGCCCACAAGCTCACCACCTTTCCGAGATGTGTTTGTGCTCTTGTGTGTTTTCCAGTGTCATCTATTCATCTGAGGAATTACAGTGGGAATAAGAAGGGGAATTTGGAATATGAGTTAAACCTCATGAGTTTGCACTAATTGGGGAAGAGGCTGGTCTGAAGTATGAGAATTCCTAAGGTGTCTAAATTACATCTGTTGAACTTCATGTATATGGAGACTTTATTCCTTTGAGTTGCATACGAAGGCATATATGTAGGTTACTGTGAAAGTTTTGAGACAGACCACATTAGGGCCCACGATTTCGCTTCCAGGAAACACAGCCAACAGTGTCCTTTCTAATTCACCTGTGCAAGTTTCAACTTGCTCAGCTGATTGGTGAAGCTGGTGGGAATTTATTTCTGTCCATGCAGATTTTACATTTCTTGATTTTTGTGTATCTCAAAACTTTCACGACAACTCACGTATATAGAATTTTATTCCTTTAAAAACTGAGAGTTCACATATATAGAATTTTAGTAGCGTCGGTAGATGGTACCTTGTAGATCTGGGTCTGACCTGGTTCTGTCATTAACTTGCTGCCTCTGATAGACCAAAATGGTGTCTCAGCTTCGCACAGCTGACGTTCAGGGCAGGATCCTTCTCTGTAGTGTGAGGCTGCCCCGTGCACTGTAGGGTGTTTAGCAGATCCCTGCCTTGGTCTAGTAGATGCCAGGAGTACACCACACTCATGACCACCTAGAATGTCTCTCAGACGCTAGAGAACTGCTATTCTACACCAAGTCCAGTAGCTGTCCAGGCCAGTCAGTCCTCATCGGTAAACTGAGGCAGCTTAATGAAAGCATCTGTAATCCTCTCCCAGATCTGACACTCCCAGTATGACCAGGCCACCTGCTAGACCTTCACAAACAGTGTAACACCCATGTTCTCACAAACGGGGGCTATAAGTGGAAAGGTGGTCTGCTGAAGGTTGAACATGGACGCTGTCGTTCACACTATCCATCTGCCCACCTAACCCACCCTGGTCCAGTTGCCAAGTACTGGAAACATATTTTACTACATTCCTGACAAGCCCCCAATAGACTCAATTGCTTTTATTTTTTCCTAAACTTGATCCGTGTAGCTGGATTAACAGGAGAATTTGGGCGATGATGGGCTGACATGTTTCCATGTCTTCTTTCCCGCAGGTATTCTCACACTTACGAAAGCCAACGAGCTGCTGCTGAGCACAGGCAGGCCGGGCAGTTTCCTGATCCGAGTGAGCGAGAAGATCAAAGGCTATGCCCTGTCCCATCTGTCCGAGGAGGGCTGTAAACATTTCCTCATCGACGCCTCTGCAGACTCCTACAGCTTCCTGGGCGTGGACCAGCTGCAGCACGCGACCCTGGCGGACTTGGTGGAATATCACAAGGTGAGGCCCCTGGGCGGCTTTGTGGGCTCAGTGTGGTATTGTCCTGCAGAAGCTCCTTTTTTTTTTTTTATTAAATCCTAGCTGTGTACACTAATGCCTTTATGGGGTACAATGTGCTGGTTTTATATGCAATTTGAAATACAACAAACTGGTTAACATAGCCTTCACTTCACTTTCTTAATTATTGTGTTAAGACATTTATACTCTACACTTAATAGATTTGACATGTACCCTTGTAAAATGCAAAGAATTCAGACAAGTAAAAGAGGGATTTGTCTCTGATAATTCCTCGTGATAAACAGAACTCCGAATTGCACTTCCTTTACAATAGAACCTAGTTCTTCCTCAGAGACTCAGGGGACCCTCGCATCCCCCCGAGGGCAGAGAATATAGGAGACACTGAAAAGCTGGGTACATCCTAACCTCATCTGGGAATAGTCTTTTGTTTTGTTTTGTTTTTTTTCCCTGAGACAGAGTCTCACTTTGTTTCCCTTGGTAGAGTGCTATGGTGTCGTAGCTCACAGCAACCTCAAACCCAGCCTCCCAAGTAGCTGGGACTATAGGTGCCTACCACAATGCCTGGCTATTTTTAGAGACAGGGGTCTTGCTCTTACTCAGGCTGATCTTGAACCTGTGAGCTCAGGGCAGTCCACCCTCCTCAGCCTCCCAGAGTGCTAGGATTACAGGCGTGAGCAAGAACAGTCTTAAGTTAGAGCTTGAGCCCGGGGGGGGGGAGCAAGTACCCAGAGGTTTGTGGTTAAGTAGAAATCTCTTTTAAGATGGCCATAAACCAAGAAACATTTGTGTATATCCGGGTGTGGTGGGAAGGGCATGTGATTATTGCTCTGACCCTGTGCCCTCTGCATCACAGGAGGAGCCGATCACTTCCCTGGGGAGGGAGCTCCTCCTCTACCCATGTGGACAGCAAGAGCAGCCACCTGACTACCTAGAGCTCTTTGACTGACAACCGCCATCTGAGCCACCCTCGACATCCAGCTGGACTTTCCCCTGGACCAACACCACTGAAACAGACATGTGTGGGTGAAGCCAACGTCCCCCTGCAGCAGAGCCAAGGCTGATCTGCTGACAGTGTCCACGCAGGGTCCTTGTGACACCTGTCTTTTGCACAAATGCTGGAGTTGAACGTCAAGAGAAGATGATCTCTGCTCATATGCTCTCCAGAAGTAAAGAGAAGAAGAGTCCCCTTTTCAGTGCTAACATGAAGGGTGTGACTTTGTGACATACAGAAGAGAAATTGAACAAAGGAGACATCAAAACAGGGCTCAAATGAAAGCAGAATCACTGTTTCCTGCAAAAGTAAGGTGTACTGCAGAAACCAGGATCTTGTGGGAGCTACCGTGTCACCCCTATACTCCATCTTCCTGTCATCTCAACAGGTCTCAGGGTCCTGTTTATGTGAAGTCCCACACTGGCCTTGGAATGCCAGTGCCATACCTTCCCTGGGCGAGATGATCACAACACACCTCAACTCATTGTGTGTGTTGGAACCAGGAATCTGAGAGATGGGAAATCAGAAGCCATGAATGTACATTGAAGGAGAGGCTTTACAATGGAGGGGGAGAGGCTTCACCTGTACAGGGACTGTGGGAAAGCCTTCTGCAGAGTGGGAACCACGCTCACCCTACGTGGGCTCTGAGAGTGTGCCAGGAGGGACACAGCCCGTGCTCCTGGCAGGTGTCGTTACTGGTGCTGCGCAGATCAGAGGATAAGGGAGCTGTCTGGATGCTGCTTATTGTGGGTTGAATCTCATCCACCAAAAAAGACATAGTGAAGTCTGAACCCCCACACCCACAAATGTGGCCTTACTTGGAAATGGAGTCTTTGCAGATGTAAAGTGACGATGAGGTCACACTGGATGAGGGTGGGCCCTAAATACAAAGACTAGGATCCTTAACAGGAGAGAGATTTGAAAATAGAGAAAGACGCGCACAGAGGGAAGGCGGCCACTGGCCGATGGAGCCAGACTGGACTGATGCGGCTGCAAGGCAGAGCGCCCGGGGATGGCCAGGAGGCAGAGGGGCCTGGAAGAGCCTCCCCGAGCCTCAGAAGACAGCAGGGCTCTACTCACACCCCAGTTTCAGACTTCTAGCCTCTAGAAGTGAGAGAATAAATTTCTGTTGCTTGAAGCCACTGAGTTTATGGTACTTTGTTACTGAAGCTCCAGAAAGCTAATACAGTTGTTTGCGTGATATTTTTTAAATTTTTATTTATTTATTTTTCCTTTTTTTTTTTTTTTTTTAATTAAATCCTAGCTGTGTACAATAATGCAATCACGAGGTACAATGTGCTGGTTCCATATACAGTCTGAAATATTTTCACCGAACTGGTTAACATAGCCCTCATGGCATTTTCTTAATTACGGTGTTCAAACCCTTATAGTTGTCTGTGTGATTATAAACCCTCACACACCACATACTATACTCGTTGCAACACGGTCCACCACTGTCATAAGGAAGTAAAAATGGGAGATGAGCAAAACCTTCCAGCTCATCTCTTTGGCCCTGGGACAAATGTGTTTATATCCCCAACCTCCAGTAACTCTTAGTCCAGCCCAGGCAGGGGAGCAGCCTCTGGACAGGGACCCAGGAAGCTATTGGCCACTCAAGATTTCATATATATATATATGTATATTTTATACATATATATATGTATAAATATATATATATGTATATATATATGTATATATAATATATATGTATATATATTAAATATATATATATGTATATATATATATATATATTTTTTTTTTTTTTGAGTGAGCATGGAGATCTGTGTCAGCAATCTTTTACATTGCCATTAAATGAAAGCAGAATCACTGTTTCCTGCAACCGTCCACGTGGTTTATTTATGTTGTTAAACTATTACAAACCCACCTCTTAGATTTTGTTTCTGTGATGCAACAGGCATGCCCTTATTCAGAAACTTCTGTTGTCATCTCTGTCCCCCATTTTCTGTGAAATCTCAAGACAGGATCCTTTACCTCTCTGAGCCTCTTGATTTTGCTTTTAGATAAAGTGAGGTGTTTTAACTGAATGATCTTTGTGATTTTTATCCAGCTTTGAAATCTTAAGGTTCTGTTGCTCACTGGAGTGCATAGAAAGTAACCTAGAGTCATTAATATTAATAATTATGAAGACATAAGATTCCAACATCCCCTTCTGCCCACAGTTATATTAAAGGAAATAAATATGGACATATCCAGACATAACCACAACAAGCAACACCCTCCTGGAGGAAAGAGTTAGAGGAAGGCACAGAAAACAGGAATATGACCCACCTGAATTAACCTAATAATACAGGTGGGGCAGATTTGAGTTCTGTGCTATTTTATACTATCGGTTATTGATATTTAGAGGAATCAACTCTCTGGTGTTTGATGCTATGAGGGTCAAAAGTAATACTTGAAATCGTAGGGAAGGAGAACAGGTTATGGAATTCAGAAATTGCTTTCAACTAAACAGGGTTGAGGAGGCCTGAATTCTCATGCTAACTCTGCTGTGGTCTCAGGCTTCCTTCTGTCTGACCCAAGTTACGGCCCATGGCGGGGATGTCTCAACTCTGATCCCTTCTTCTGTGACCTCCACATATTCACCTCCCTGACTCAGCTGCCCAAGGTCTGGGGTGTTGCCTTTGTATAACTGACAAAATTCCTAGGGGTCCTAAATCTTTGGGAGTGTGCCAAGATATCACTCTCTTCCCATGTGTTTAAATTTCTCCCTCCCTCTGTAAGATTCTAAATCTCCTCCTTATGTCATCTGAGATTTTTCTGGCCACCACCTCCACATTGCCAGACCCTCACCCATCTGCCCCTCACCACGTCACCTGGGAGACCCCTGATTCTTGTCCCCTGTCCTACCCTGCTGCAGTAGGAAGTACCAGGAAGTTGGGGTGTCCCTAGGTGTCAAGAGCAGTGCTAAGAAATCTCAAGAAGTGTTAGTTGGCTCAAACCTTACCCTAAGGAGGAAAGCACAGGAACAGTTAAGAAAAAGGGATCAAGAGAAAGAAAGATTTAAGGTGGATATTGGATAGGTCACCATAAAAAAACTCAGGGGCATCTCCTAGCCGATGCTTTGTAATTCACCATCCGTTCAGGGTAATAGCATGCACTGACAGGGCATGACGTCTGTTTTTAGATTATAAAAATCATGGCCTAAATGTTTGCGATTGCTTCCATCATGCACCACAGTCAAATATTTTTTATGGCTCCCCCCCACACCTTCATATTTTGGGGCTTCTGCCATTTGGTGCACAGAGAAGACAAAAATTATGAGATATGCATGGATATGTCTCCATGGAATGTCTTTGCTTTCATTTTTGTCAAGAACGTGGTAAATGCTTTTATTTTAGTCTACAATGCACAAGTCTTTTTTTCAGGACATAAATAATTTCTATAACTTTATTTGTAAATAATACGTCTGTTTGAATTGGGCTTTTCTCTTCCCGTTTTCCTGTCTCTATTCTATTCTGTTGTATTTTAGGAGAGAGCTTCTTATCTCTGTCCTTTCTATGTCCAAGCTTAAATTTTCTGCAATGTTAATTCTGTTCTTTACTGCCTCCAGTATGAATGTTAGTATCACTATTCCATTTTTAGATTACTCGCCATCCTTCCTCCTCTTCCTACAGAGATCTTTTAGCCTTTGCACTGCTGCCCCAGACTGAAAACTATCAGGAGGTTTAAATGAGAAAAGCATCCTTGTTTCAATATGTGGTAAAAACATCGCTTGATAATGAGGTAGCTTGATACAACAGAGAACCCAGTCATACCATTAAGTAGCTGAGTGGAATCATAAAGAAAAAAATAATTACTAAACCTGTCTGAGGTTTAGCTTCTTCATTTCTAAAACAAGAGTCATCTGGGTTCTGAGGATTAGAAATCTGTTAAAGATTCTATAGAGAAAATGCTCCATAAATGGTAATTAAAAACATTCCTAGAGAATCATGAGTTCAACAAAGCCAGGAATCATGAGCCCCAGACTTCCCCATAACCAATGGGCTGCATATCCTAAAGCCCTAGAGTTTCTGGGGTGATTTTTAAAGCGGAAAGGGAAACTCTTAAAAGGGTAGGGACATAATGAGGAACTATGCAACATGTTAGCCAGTTGACCTGCAGATAAATGGCTCACTTACTTTGGATTGAATTAGCATAGAGGAGGCATTCACTAGTGTCTGATTTTGACAGCCCCCAAGTTGTCAGGAACCAGCTTCAACTCCAAATTGGCCATTGGCAAACTGGCTAAGTTTCTGTGTGATTCCTGGTTACAAATCTTTGTGTATTTGCCCTGCTTTTTGACCAGAAGACTTATTACAAACCCAGCTCCCTTGTGGTTCACTCAACCTGTCTCCCAGATAGGTCAGGCAGAGCTGATACTAAGACAATTGCTCAGGGAGGGGCAATTCCCCCCAACCCTTGTTGGTCTGAACCAGCTTTTACTTCTCTTCAATTGGAGAAGTGGAACGATGTTCCCTAATGAAGTCTTCCCATAATGTACTCAAGACCCTGGTAACATCCACATCCAATAATCAAATAGAATGGCAAATGCCTTACTTTGGGGGGTGCTGTCCCAGTGAGGCAGGGCTCCAGGGAAGCTTCCATGCAGACCACTCCCTGCTGTGCCTGACAGCTCCACATGCCACTGTGTGGTATTCACTTGGCTCCGTTTGAGGCTAATAACTGGGAGAAAGATCAAGTAAAGTTTTTCTTAAGCCTTTCTTCGAATTTAATTTCAGCATTCTTCTGTCTTTCAAAATGATTTACATTTAGCCTTTTCAAGTGGTATTCAATCTTCTAGCAGGTAAGGTAATGTTTGTTGTTGGCATTTTTTAAGCCCTTGGGGTTAGAGGTGAGTTGGTGAGGAGGTGGAAGCTTGGGGTAGGGGGCCCACAATGGAGGTGGAAGGAGATGCCTGGCTGGGCTGCACTTTCATATTTCAAAGCTAAAGTATCTGACTCTCAAAGTTGAAGAATAAATCCAGTTCCCCAAATGTCTCACACCAGGCTGAAGGATATCTGGTGTGTCCTAGGCAGAGGCTACCACGGGTGGCTTGGCCCTCTCTAGACCATGGCAGCTGGAGTTGGGACCTGAAGGAGCACAGCCCAGATTTTCTCCCCAGAACAAGGCTCACCCTCCCCAGGCTGTGACCTTCCCAGGACTGCCCTCCTGACCCCTCTTTCCCTCACCGTTTTGTCTGTCCATCTTCTCACCAGAACGGCAGAGGAGTCAGACACAGCCGAGCAGACAGTGGGCTTGACTGCCCCAGGGGGCATGTTCAAAAGGTCACTCATGCACACTTTGAAAGGCACCTCTAATGACAGGAAAGAGCATATTCTGTATGTTGAAAAAAACCACCAGCAAAATCCCCCAACCAACTGGCACAGTCCCCACATATTTTTGGCAGCAATAGCAAAGCACCGAGCCCTGCCAGGAGAAACAGCTTTGAATTAAAATATAAAGCTAATCGGAATATGGATCACACCAAGTTGCCAGTTACTTGATGTGTGTGGGTAGTGAAACACCCCTACCTTGCAAAGCAACTGCCCAAGGTCATTATCTCTAATCAGCAGCTCTCAGAAATAAGATCAAGTCTTTTATTTCTCCTTAAAATAAGTATTCCCACCTGCTGTCTCCTCCTACTCAAGAAAGCCTTTAAGTGTTAACATCTTGGAATCCTGTAGGAGATTGGATTCTGGGGCTCCAATCCCATGGAACTCTGACATCACCAGTCATTAATTGCCACACAGGGGGCTGCAGAGAGGCACCTGGGTTGCTTAACCCTTCCCGGATCACTGTGTTAACCAGTTTTCATTTCTTGTCAGGGGATTTCTAGTTGGGCCTGGAAAGCATAGAAACAGTGGGAAACTGAGACATGGAAGACAAGGTCTGGGTCTTTGCCCCATCTGGAGCTGGCTGTGTGGTGGGAGGTAATAGCCACTTGCTGACTGGGGCCCTGGGTAGTTTAATCTTAAACTTATTTCTGAGCCTCAGTTTCTGCATTTAGAAAAAGTAAGTAACAATATTACCCATCTCAGAAGGTTGGCGTACTCAACATGAGGCTCCTGGCTATGATCTTTAGTTCAGAAACCTCTGATGCCTCCCAACAGTCTAGAGGGCCAACTCCAATGACTGGGCATGGAATTTTAGGTAGAAACTATCCATTGTATTTCACACTCCTAGTAAAATTCTCTTTCAGATAGACTGGTACAGTTTTCAGAATGACAGAAGACACAAAGGGCAACAGAGTACATCAGCCATCTCCAACCTTTTTGGCACCAGGGACTGGTTTCGTGGAATGCAATTTTTCCATGGATTGTGGGGGGTGGAGAGATCTCATAGGCAGAGCTTAGGTGCTGATGCAAGTGAGAGGGAGTGGCTATAAACACAGATAAAGCTTCACTTTGAGCTTGCCCATTGCTTGCCTCCTGCCTGCGGTGGTGGGAGATGTACGTGATGGTTTTGTAATTTCAGCTATATGATCCATAACTGCCCCCTGATTTTATCCAAGCAACACTGGACACAATGAGATGCTCGACAGACTCTGCCAGCAACAGAGCCACAAAGGAGGAAGTATGTGTTGAACTCTGATAGCTACAGACACTTGCTTTGTGCCTGATGTATCCTAAGTACGTCACACAAACAAGCTCATTTAATCTTTACAACAAGCATCTGAATCTGAGGTGACTGCAGCTATCATGAGGAAAATGAGGTAGAGGGACACTGAATGACTCCTTTAAGATTGTGTATGTTGCAAGTCAAAGAACTAGAATCTGAACCCGAATGTCTGGCTGGAGAAACCATGGTATTAGCTGCCCTGCTGTACTACTGAACCCTGATAAAATGAGATAAAATTAGATAACACAGGATTTTTCCTGAAATAAAAATGAGTACAATTAAGTTCTGAGTAGCTATTTTCTTGGGCCTGATTCTTTCCTCACAAATAAGATGTGTAAAGAGGCAGCTGACCATAGTTTTGAACACAAAGAGGGCTAGAAAAGATTAGAGGGGAAACCAGGACAAGGAGCCCAGGTGTGTTGCTTAGAGGCCAAGGTGTGTTAGCAAACATTAAATAATGGGCCAGGCCAGGTGGGGCAGGGAGGGCCTGATCTGCCAATTGCCAATTGCCATTTGCCATGGTGTAAATACTCCCACACTCATTGATTTCAACTATCAACTTGTCATCACCAAGTGAGGATTGAGAAGTACTAATAATTGTCTCCTAGTAAAACGCTACTGCTAGGAGGAGACCTTAGCTCAGTAGAATGACCTGATATGGTTACTGGGCAATTTGTAGGAACACAGTAGAAACAGAGAAACAGGGGGAATATTCAGAGCTAGAGGGGCCTTAGAGAAAGCCCAAGACTCAATGCTTCCTGGCCTTATCCTATAGCACGTGGGACAACTTCCCACAAGCAATGTCATCTAGCCCAAAAGGTCAGCAGTGCTGAGCCTGAGAAACCCTGGTCTATGCATGAAATACTGTTTTCCAAACACTAAGAGCATGGCATTCTTACTCCAAGAAGAAATCATATCCACAAATCATTTTATTAGCTGCATAATGCCGTGTTCCATTCATGGCCTGTGTTTTAATCAAGTTTTATGAACTACCGGTACAAATCAATACAATGCAAATGCATTTTTTAATACACCAACAGCTTGAATGTTCTTGAAGCTTTTAAACAATGGGTTTTCTGTGGGCAAACAGAAGGCAAGGAATCCGAGAGGGAATTAGCTCATGCATCTGGTGCTGGCTAATAATAAATAATTTTCACATGAATGTAGAAACCACTCAACTGTATTTATTTTTTTAGAAAACCATTTGTAATAAAACGCAATTATCAGAAGCATCTTGGTGATTGAGTAGAACGGCTTAATTTAGAAAAATAATTAAGTTACTTCCACCTAGCCTGGGGTGGATGAACATATAGCAAAAACTTCCATCCCACTAGACCCTGGCAGAGGAATTGATGTTTCATAAAATATAATCTTTCTGCATTTCTTCTGTGAGAGGCCAGAAGCCAGGAAGAGCACCCTGCTTTGAAAAGAGATTGTCTGGTTCACACAGTACACTTTGGTTTATTTGAACAGGCAAGGAAGTGGTCCCCAGAAAACGTCATTTCTGACTTTTGAATACATCACGATATCACCAATCTAAAGTGAGTTTCCTTTTCTGTTAAAGTCAAAAGGGTCTTTTTTTCTTCTCCTCCAGTGTTCAGTTGCTCCTCTTCAGCAATAGTTTTCAGATAAACTATCTGCACGTGTCTATTTGTAGTTCCAAACTTTGCCTTCTGACATTCAGGGCCTGGCAGGGTCAGCACTGGTCATGTCCTTGGATTTGTAATAATCATAATGCATCTAAAAAGTATCTCCTTAAAAAATACAAAAACGTAGGCTGACTTGCGCTCTCTTGTCAGGCTTGGCGATTGGTAATTAAATAAGCAGAATATAACTCACAAAAAAAAAAAAAAAAAATTTAAAAAAGTGCACCTTTAAATTAACTAAACTGCAGATGGTTAAAACAACCACAAAGATGAGCAGATTATTTTACAGTGATCTTGGGAGAAAGATGGTGATAAATGTGTCTCCTCTTTAGATTTCTAGTATCTTAGCATTTCAGGAAACCAGAGCCCTGCCGAGATGACCATTCATGGTGGAGCCATCTGCTTGCCTTTTACTCTGATGAACTTTCTGCAAAACTGGTTTTAATTCATGAATATTTCAATGTGCACAGAAAATAGGTCTCATTTTGTTGTAAACACAATCAATGCCTCCACATCTTTCGATTTATAATCTCACGAGCATTCTGCCTTTGTCAGACACGTCACGGGGTGCAACTGGGCCACTTTTGCAGGCCAAGTGGAGATTTGATTTCTGTTGCATAAAGCCAAGATGAGAGAAATCGGACACTCTTTCATCTCTTTTACAGTCAAATTCTTTTTTTGCCCTTTTTGGAAGTTTTTTTCCTTGTTGCAGCCACTCCTTCAGTAATTGCAGAAGGAAAAAAAGAGGGATGACTATCTCGCCAAATCCATCCCTGGGAGTTCATGTCTTTTTGCTGCTCTTCTGCTTCTGTTTACGAAGGTGAGCCTCTATCTCGTGCCTGAAGACCAGCATGCCCAGCTGCCCGTGGGATGCCTCGTTCATGGCCTTGGACTGCATGCACATCTTGTACTGCTCGGGGGTCAGCTCGTCCATACAGCGCTTCTCGTGCCAGAGGTGGAAGAGGCCCCTCACCGGTGTCCGCACCACTATGAGGTTGCTGTGGAGATACTTGCGGTAAAGGTGGACATCTTCCCCGCCCCAGCCTTTGATGTCCAGATCAAACCCACCTGTCAGGAGAGAGCACACTGTTGAATTGCATTGCCAAGGTATCTCTGGTTCTGTGTTTGCCTCCCCACGCTGCACAAGGAGACAATTAGGGCAGATGTGCTTCTCTGCCCCCTCCTAGGTATCAGAGTGTCTGCCTCAGAAATCCCGAACAGGAATGACCTTCATGGTAGACAGCACCAACTTGTTGAGATAACCATACTTCAAACAAAATCCCATGCCTTCACCTGCTTTCAAGAGCCACCGGAAATGCTAAGGACTAGCCCTAGCCTCCAAATGAGAGTTTCCCCACAGTATCCAAACTTTTCAACTTGAAACCACACAATGCAAATTCTTATGCTCCTGTTTGGAGTGGTCTCCATCTGCCATTGCAGAAAACAAGGCCTTGCACTGTGGTAGAGGGAAGAGGATGTCATCGCTTCATTATAAACTCTTTCACAAAGCCAGTCATGGCCTCCTAAAGTCTCCCCTTTGTGAACTGAGATGCCCTACATCCCGCTTAACCTAAAGCTCACTAGGTCCCAAATGGAACCAAAGAAGCACTGGCTTCTTTTTGCCCTTTTTCTTTCTTCCCTAGGAAATTTATTTAACTCTTACAAGGTACAGGGTAGTGACATTCAATGACTTTTCTCAGACATTCTGAAGTAGCCTTTTTATTCCCTCAACCCTCGAAGCTGCGCTGCTCTGATCAGGGTTAGCACTGGACCTAGGACTAGAACTTAAGGTGGTTCAGGCCCAAGGGCCATAAGCAGCCAGCCCCTAGGCCGCGTGCGTGAGCGACTGTGACCCCTCCCATGGTGGGCAGGCAAAGAATTATACATACGTATATAGTCATGGATCAGGAGTCCAGAATTTGTGTCTTAGTTCTTTGAGAAGCTAACACTTAAATCCTCTTAAATTTTAGTATTTTCTGCTTAAATTAAGTAGGAAACATACATAACCCAATAAGTGGGAAGCAGAGCTTGGTTAACTGTAATTGACTTATCATCACCATTACCATTATAGCTTATGAAATATAAAGTTCACAAGCAAGACACTTGCAGAAAGTCCCAGGTTACATGCAAAGAACGGGGATGAAACGTGACCCAAAGGTTCTGAGGTCTTGGCGGTGGCTGACTGAGGAAGAGCCCCCTTCCCATACTGCTGGGCCCACTTTTTTTTCACCTACAGCTACATCCAGATTTAGGAGAATCCAGAATATTATCATTTCAAATGGGAAAAATATAGTCGTCACCACAAAATAATCTTTCCCCATACAAAGAGCAAGGAAACAGGTTCTTGAAATGGCAAATCTTTGTTCTTTTTTTTTTTTTTTTTTTTTTTTTTAATCTTTAGAAAATTTTTTGAAATGTTACTTTTGGAAATTTGATTTGCATGTAATCATTTAGGAGTAGTTCCCTTAGAGAAGGCGAAGAACACCTGTAGGTAGTTGCTGAGCATCTGCCAGGCGCCCATCACCCTGAGACGGGTACCCTGGGTGCTCTGATGCTTCTAAGGGGTCCTGACTTCAAGTTGGGTTTTTTGTCTTTTTCTTTTTAACCTGGTGATGTCTTAGAGCAGCGGTTCTCAACCTGTGTGTTGCAACCCACAGGAACTGTATTAAAGGGCCGCAGCATTAGGAAGGTTGAGAACCACTGATTTAGAGAGTTAGTTCTACAGTCCCCATAGTCCAGGTCTTTTCTGAACAAGCAAACCTGGGGCTGGTCTTCCTTCCTGCAACGTTGGGCCTTGGGTCTGAGTGGGAGCAGCCTGGCACACAGCAAGGCAGCCGCCCTGGGGGCTGGGGCTGGTCAGCTCCACGCTGCCCTGAGGACAGGGCTGCCTGTGGGCGCCCCCGCCCCCCCCCCCGGCCCCCCCGGCGGGGGGCGGGGGTGGGCGGGGGCTAAATGGTAACTAAGGC